>CAUYRT010040371.1:0-17845 GCA_963574885.1 Lepilemur ruficaudatus
TTGTATTTTCCTGGATGGAGCTGAAACCCGTTCTACTAAGTGAAGTATCCCAAGAATGGATGGACAGGCACCACATGTACTCACCAGCCAATTGGTATTAGCTGATCAACACCTAAGTGGACACATAGGAACAACATTTATCGGGTGTCGGGCAGACAGGAGGGGGAAGGAGGGGATGGGTATATACATATATAATGAGTGTGATGTGCACCGTCTGGGGGATGGTCAGGCTTAAGGCTCTGACTGGAGGTGGGAGGGGGGCAAGGGCAATGTACGTAACCTTAACATTTGTACCCCCATAATATGCTGCAATAAAAAAAAAAAAGAGTTGGACTACAGTGCCAGTAGGAGACATAAAGAAAAGTGGACAGATTTAAGACACATTTTAAAGAAAAACACTGGCCGGGCGCGGTGGCTCACACCTGTAATCCTAGCACTTTGGAAGAGGCTGAGGCGGGTGGATCGCTCAAGGTCAGGAGTTCAAAACCAGTCTGAGCAAGAGCGAGACCCTGTCTCTACTAAAAATACAAAGAAATTAATTGGCCAGCTAAAAATATATAGAAAAAATTAGCCAGGCATGGTGGCACATGCCTGTAGTCCCAGCTGCTCGGGAGGCTGAGGCAGAAGGATCGCTTGAGCCCAGGAGTTTGAGGTTGCTGTGAGCTAGGCTGACGCCACGGCACTCACTCTAGCCTGGGCAACAGAGTGAGACTCTGTCACAAAAAAAAAAAAAAAAAAAACACTTCTAAGATTTGGTGATGAAGTGAATATAGGAAATGAATGAGAGAGAAGAAACAAGAATGATTCTCAGATTTCAGATGAGCACCTGGTTGAACAGAGAAACCATTTACTGGAGGAGAAAAACTGGAAAACAGCTTAACAATATATAAATTCTATTCCAGTAAGAGTTTATTATAATGGAATTAACTTGTATGTTTTGGCATATGTTTCAGCAGCATTCACCTACACTATAAAAAGAAATTCCTAAGGTTCCTGACTAGATGAAACATGGTCACAGGTTGCTGTGTCCACCCCAAACCCAAATTGGCTATTTCTCAGAATTGAAGAGTGGTTGATGGATCCCAGAAATGAAAGTACTTGGATCCTGGGGGAAAATTATCCTGGAGAGGAGGGCTAGAGGCCATAAACCAGGGAGAGCCCAGGGGAATGCTTCCTGAGTATTTTCTTTTCTCTACTGACATTGGCTTGGCTTGTACCATCTTGGCTGCAAGGTGGTAAGACATAAAATGAGTTATGTCAGCCCCAGGTGACAGCCTTAGGTGACATTCAGATCTGGCCAAGGCTGTGTGGGGCATAGAGATGATACTGGCATGTGCACAGGCGCAAGGGGACAGATCTATCCCTTCATCCTCTTTCCCATTTTACTGTGGGGGAGGTGAAACACCCCAGGAGGGATGGATTATTAGCAACACTGGAAGCTAAAAGATAATGAAGACATACTTTCAGCCTTCTAAAGGAAAATGATTTCAAAGGTAGAATTATATCCCGTGAAATCTATCAATCAAGTATGAAAGAAAATAAGATATTTTCAGCCAAGCAAAGGCTCACAAATCCTCCATCTATAGACTCTTTGTCAAGAAGCTGCTGGAAGATATGCTCCACAGAATAAGGGAGTAAACCAGAAAAAAAGAAAATCAAGAGAAACAGGAAATAACAGCTACACAGAAAACAGATAAGGGAATCCCTAGGAAGTTGGTTTAAAAAATAAAGTCCATGTGCAGCAGGCCTAGAGCACGGTCATTTCCAAATTAAGTAAGAAAAAAAAAAATACTGCCATTTTCTGATACGTTTGATTGTATTGAAAGTAGTTCTACATTTCTCATAAATAACAAGTGAGAAAATAAGGCAATTATTAAACACAACCAACATAATAGAAGCTATATAATCATAACATGCTATGCAGCTCAGCTGTGAACAATATAGTGGTATTGTGTGATGGGAGGACAAGAGGAGGGAGAAAGAAGTGTTTATAAGAATAACTAAGCTCTCACTGCCATAATAGGAAGTTAATAGATAATGTCTAAAATTTTAAATATAAAATTATAATATAAAATTATTATTTACATATAAATTGTATGTGTACAAATATATACAAACACATATCAATTTAAAATCTAGCAATATGAAAAAAATGACAAAAGAAATCACCAAAAAGTTGGAGTTGCTTCATTCTGGGAAGCAGAAAAGGGGGTCATAGGGATGTAAGGTAGGGAACTTTGTAACGTATTGCCTTGTAGTATATTCTGATCTTTTAAGTGTCTGTGTGAAATTGGCAAACAAAAATTATAATCATAGATTATAACCACTCCCCTTAGAAACTGATAGATCGAGGAGCCAGAAATAAGTGAAGTTATTTAACGTCTCTGTAACATGAGCTCTATAACATAAGTTCATAACGGTGCACATATATATATTTACATATGTATATAAGTGTGTGTATATACACATACACATTTTTTCCTGCTCATATTGGAACATTTACAAAAATTGACCATGTAATAACCACAAAGGAAGCATCAATACTGTCCAAAGAAACACTATCATACAGATAATGTTTTCTGTATGTATAATAACCTGCTATTATGCATAATAACAGATTATGTTATGCAATGAAATTAGAAACCAATTACAAAGATATAATCAAAAAGAAACACACATCTGGAAACTAGAAAATATACTACCAAATAAAGCTTCTGTTAGAGAGGAAGTAAATCAACAGTGATATCAGAGGCTACTTAGGATTAAATAATGATTAAAAGACAGTATGTAAAAATCTGTAGGATATGGTGAAAGCAATACTTAGAAATTTATACTTTTAAATATGTTTATCAAAAAAAGAAAGAAAACAAATGAGTTAAGCTTTCAACCAAAGAAACTAGGAAAAAAAGAAAAATAGAGTAACCCCACCACCACCCAGAAAAATGGAAAGAGGAAAGAATAAAAGCAGAAATCAATGAATAAGTAAACCAAAAAGTTTCATCTTTTAAAAGACTAAGGAACTGGAACCTTTGTTAAGGTCTTTAATTTGCCCTAAAATCTTCACACCTGGACAACTTTACAGATGAATTTTACCAAACTTTCAGGGAGTAGATATCCCTTTTCATGAGTATATTAGAGAATAAAGAATGAGTAAAAGCCGTTCAACTTATGATCAGAGACTAGTTCAACTACTTGCAGAAATCACAAAGAAATAATTATATTCCCATTTCACTCACAATTGTGGATATGAACATTCTAAATCAGATTTTAACTAACTGATTTCAACAGTAAGTTAAAAATGTGTCATGATCAAGTAGATTTTTATGCAGGAAGGAGAAGATACATTAACATCAAAAGGCTGTTATAACTCACCATATTAATAGAATAAAGAAGAAAAAATCACACAATTATAATAAAAGGAGAAAAACATTTGATATATGTCAATATCTCCTTATGATAAAAATTTACCTGAAAAAAAAGGAAAATATAAGGGATATTCCTTAACAAAATTAACTGACAAATGGTAGCTTGGAGGAAGATATTTGCAGCATCTGAAACTGACAACGGATTATTTTCTAAAACGCACAAGGAACTCACACAAAACAGCAAGAACAAGACAAGAACTGAAGTACAAAAACGGGCAAGGACAGGATGGAGAAAACCTGAATGGCCAACAGGTACGTAAAGAAATGCTTAACTCTTCTACCATCAAAGAAGCAGAAAATTAAAACCACAATAAAATACCTCTTTTCTTCCAACAAATTGGCAAAATCAGAAAGCCAGACCACAACATGCCGGTGAGGATAAGAGGAGAGAAGAAATCCCGAGCTCCTCTGAGAGGAGCCGTGTAGAGAGCGTGACGGCAGTTTTCGGCAAAGCATGTGTCATCTGCGCAGTGGTCCATGGATCTCACTGCTGGTCACACAGCCTGGGAAACTCCCACAGTCCTTCAGAGAGTGGAAGGACATTCATTACAGCCTTGTCTACACTACATGAGGATAGAAGCAACCTGGGTGTCCGTATAAGTGGAGGGTACGTAGGTGAAATGCATAGGATGCATAACATTCAGAAGTAATGCTCATGAAGAAAACGGATATATCATAAAATAGTTATGTGAAAATTTTACAATAAAAATGAGCTCTATAGCTCAATATCATTTGTGCAAATTAAGTATACCTAACCATAGCTAATATTTTATGTAGTGCTTAGCACATGCTAGACACTGTTCTAAGTACTTTACACGCATTTTAATCCATTTAACCACCCATTGAGATGGGTGTCATTACTACTTCACTATCCAGATGAAGATTCTGAGGCACAGATATGTTAACTAATGAGCCCCAAGGACACGTGCCTAGTATGTGCCGAAGCTAGAATATCAACCCAGGCAGGTGGATCCAGGATCCACACTCTTAACCACTACACTTGCCACCTTGCAAAACAACTCGATACATTCTTCATGGATATAAGTTTATGCAAGAATGCTTATTAAAGACATGGGACATACTAAACATACAAGCTAATGTAAGGAGAGGTGGGACAGGGTGAAGAGGGTAATTGAAACAGAAACCAGGGATTAAGGAGAACAACAGTAACACAAAATAAAATTCGAGAGGACCAATGATGACAGAACTAATTAACTGTACATTAATCAGTATGGTGTCATGTCCTGATTAACTCAACACTGCACCGCCATGTTGAAAACAAATAAATGTAAAGATGCTTTAAAAAGAAAAGAAAAGATGCAACACTAATTAAGTACAAGATACACTGGAAACTGACATACGGCTTCCCAGTAAGTTCAAAGCAGCTAGTTTTACTTCCAGCACTGGGGCAAATTACTTTCTCTTTGCTGAGCTCCAGAGGAAATAGTTGCCTTTCTTGATAAAAGAAAAAGACAGATATATGCAAACTAATGGCTCTCCTCCAGCCCATCAAAAGATAAAACATGTGCCTCTTAGAGCCCCTCTTTCTCCCGTTAGATGTGAGGGCTTTTGAGGAGTGGACATTCAGAGGTATGTATCGTGCTACATCATTTCAAAGGCACTCAGTTAAATTGAGTCACTCCAACACCAATGAACAGCATTTTTATAAAATGCAATGTAGCATTTAATCTTCTCCTCTATAGTCCACATTACTTCATGTGTAAATAATTTTTTTTCAGAGTCTCACTAAACTTTACATTCCTTATGAATAGAGACCATAGCTTGTGTTATTTTGCATGCTCCACATTCTTTCACTTGGGAGTAGGCACCAGATTGGATACCATTCAATACTTGTTAAAGAGAGAAATTAACTATTTAAGTAAAGTCTAAAACACATATCAGAACACCACCACCACCCTGATGCCAATGTTAGTGCACACACGCAAAAACTGCAACAGAAAATGCTATGAGATACCTAATAGGTACAGATCAGGGTTGAAGAGAAAGGAAAATAAAATAAAAGAAATTCAATTTAAAGGATAAAAGAAGCAGAGCTGTAGGCATCTGTGCTGAAAATGAGGAAGAAGACATAAGGAGACATGCTGGACCCACATCCCCTAACACAGCAGGGTGGTGAGTGCTTATCCAGAGTGCTAAACTCCAGGAAATAAAGGGGTAAGAATGAGATAAGGGAGCGAAGCCATTGCTAGCTAAATCTATTCCACTTAAAACAATAATAGCTGTAACTATGTGTGTGTGTACATACATGTATACACATATACATATATATATACATGCATACATCATGTCCATCTGTTAAGCAGTAATCAAGTTGTAACAGGAAGATAGGAGTTGCCTCATAGGTTAACGTAAGCAGCAAACTCAGGTTTATTTTTAATATATTGGAAAGAATATGTCTCTGTTGGATCATAAGGTGTCGGATTTTAGAATCTCTCTGTGGTTCTCAATATTGACTTTTGAGTCATTGGAACAAAAATAACATTTTTATCTATCATCAACCCCTTCTACTGCCCAGGGTACCTGCCACAGAAGCTTGAAAGCTCTGGGTAAAGGACCTTGGGGCATTTGGAGACATGTAAACAGGAGGGAAACACCTGGCTTGATTTCACCATTCTTCCACTTACCTCACAATGGCAACTGCAAAATTCTTACCGAATGGATTGAGCATCTGTCTGGTTTGATTGTAGCTTCAGTGAATCTGTGCCTCTGACCTCTGAATTGCTATTTTATTGCTATTTGCAGCAATGTTCCACAGTAAATCACAACTTCTGTCCCTATGGCAACCACATATACCTGAGATGTTACTGCCTCTTTTTCTGCCAGCAGAAAGACACAGTTAGAAGAAAAAATAATAAATCTGGTCAGTGGACCTTTCTACATTATCATGCCTGTGTTTTGCTCTGAGTTGTGCATTTTCAATTTTAGGAACCCCCGAGATGAACTCAGTAGTTGCATGCACATGCATGCCATTCCTTTAGCAGGTGCAAATGAAAGACAAATGTGTAAATTGTATGTGTGATCACCTTCTTCTGGGTATGAGCTGAGGAACGTACCATGTGTGTGCAGAACAGATAAAGGACATTCTCTGGCCAGGTGTAATTGCTGGCAATTCTGGGATAAAATATTTACTTTTGCCCTGTTCATTATCATTTCTTCTGGTTTTTTTCAGGCCCTTTTTGTTAGATCAATACTTCTAAGAGGGTGATTCTTGGACAGAATCTCCTAGGGACTTTTATTTAAAACGCAAAATTCTAAATTCCGCAAGGACCTGCTGAATTCAAATGTGGATGGAGGGCAATAATCCACATTTTGAACAACTTTCCTTTGATTCTTATGAACGTTAAAACTTGAGAACCATTGCAGTAGAATGTTACTGTTCCATTATTTCCCCTTATGTGCTGGAGTGTTTGAAACAGAATGCGTGATCTATATTTGCACATTTGTTGGATTTACTTTGTCTTGTAAAATTATCCTGTTTTTCTTTCATTGTTGTCTCCTGTGGCCTTCAGGAACAGATGTTTCTTTTGAGCATCTGGCAGCTGTAGTCCTGAAGTGTCAACTTAGAGGGATGTGGTTTTGTCTAGCAGCTTAAATTCCTGCACAGATAGAGCCTGAGAGGATTGCATGTGCACACAAGCAAGTATACACACACACACACACACCAAAAGCTTGGAGCTATAAATATGTATGAGTCACTCAATAGAATACGAGAAACAATAAGGAAATGTAGAAGTTGTGCTTCTTACATTTCTATTTTCAAAACTGTTTGCTTAAATAATGGTTTTGGCTTAGAGTATTGTCTTCAATAGATGATCCAAGGTCAGTTGTGCCATGTTTATCTAAGATGAGACTAATGTTTTGTGCTTTGTGTTCAGTATCCTTTGTTATATAATCTTCAGTGCATTGTGAGTCTTTGTCGTGCTGGCTGTCTATTGGCCTGATAACTTCAGAAAGTTTAAAGTAACTCTCAGGCTCTTTCCTGAAGTATGGATTTTAATGGCCATTATCTTTTGAGTACATTTGGAAATATTTTCCCTTAATATATCATTTCGTATATTCCTATACAGAAACATTAGTTACAGTTTGGCTGACTCCAAGGTGTACACTTTCAATTCATACACAATACTTCTTTTCATGAAGTTATTCTGAAATACAAAATATTATTCAAGGATAATAAAGCATTTTTTCTCTAAGAGTTAACATTTTAACAACATTTTAGGTACATCTATTATAAATGGGTCTTCCTGCATTTCGATTCTGGAAAATATCACCCTACATATAAATTACATAAATGTGGAATTAAAATATGAGAAAGAATTTTATATCACTTGCAAACTTGATTTTTCTGCACATTTTTTTCCCTCACTTTATTCATCAAAGTATGTGACTTCACTGGGGCCAATATTCTTTACTAATAACGCTTCTGTTCACACTTAATTTATAGATTTTGCTTTGACACTTCTACCCAGAAAGAAGCTACATTTCCTGACTTCCCTTGCATCTAAATAGGGGTAAGCAGCTTAGCTGTGGCTAGAGAAATGTAGGTAGAAAAGCTATACCCCACTTTCAAGCATGAGCCATATAAACCTCCTAGATGATCCTCAATTTTCTCTCTTCTAACAACTTTCAGTTGTATTTCACTGACCAAGGTGACTTTAAAAGTTCCATGTTGAAAGTGAAGATCTTCTTCCATTGGCATCTCTGAATGCCCGCATGGAGTCATTCTCTTAAGGATTGATCAGATTGTATGTGAGCAAGAAATAAATTTCCGTTTAGTCATTTCCTTTGTCTACAAATTTTAAGCTTAAAGATCTGAGAGAGCTTTGTGTTTTTATATATTTTTTTTAATCTCTCAAGGGCCCAACCATATGTGAGACCTTTTCATAAAAAGATTGCATGCATTGTTGCAAAGATGTGCTCGTTACATGAGACTCATCTTCAAACAACTTGACAAATCCCTAGAATACTTATTCCATATGTTTCAGCACAGGAATATAGTTCTCTACATAGTTGGAGCCTAAAGAATCTTTAACCAAAGGAGATAAAAACACTTTTTCAGTCATCTGGAAGGTTTTTGGGTTGTTAAGCCAAAATTACCAAACGGTACTAGCCAAGACCATTTTTACTCTGGTTCACAGGATGTATTTCAAGTATGTTCTAATTGTCTTATGTTACAATTGAAAAACAGAATGCTCAGAAGTAGAAGCAAGCACATATACACGCACACACATACCTATCTCTTTCCCTCTGTCTTCATGCATTTTTATCTATAGCCACACAAATAAGACACATAATATCTCTTCCTCTCATAGTTAGTTGTCCCTGAACATTTGTTAAAATGTTAAGCATTAAGGGTAAATGATGTACTGTCTACAAAAAAACAATGTGTGTTTTAAAATAACCCCATAGCAGCATAGTGGATTGATTAAAAGCATGAGCCTTGGAATTTCAGGCCAGGGTTTGAATAATATTGCTGCCACTTACTGTGTGACCTTGACTAAATTATTTAATCTCTTGGAGCCTCAGATTTATTTTTGCTGCAAACCAGAATAATTTAATCATTGGATTGCTCTGAGGACTAAGCTAAATCATACCTCCAGAGTGCACAGTAAAATTCCCAGTACTATAGTAAGCACTTAACAGATGTGGTTATTATTATTCAAATGGGTCTGACTTTTATAACTGTAAGTATAACATCACACACATAACAAAAGAAAAACCTAATATTTGTTTTTCATGGGCAAAACCAAAAGGTCTATCAATGAAAGAAAATTACCTGTCCAAAAATAGAAGCAGAGTCCAGAGGAAGAACAAGGAGCCTCCCCAAAAATGTGAAAACTAGGAATATGTAATACTGTGACAAGGTCTGTGATTTACTTTGAAGTATTTCAGCATAATCACTGTAACAGTATGTTTGCGCCAGTTAAAGTTTCATTTTTAGCTGCAGTCAGCTGGCATTATACCTGAAGGGCCACACTCCAGAGGTTGCCCATAAGTCATGCTACTAATGGCATCTCAATAAACAACTGACATTTTCTAATTAGCATATGAGAAAAAATGGATTTTCATTGATAGAACCAGTGACATTGTTGAGTGTGATGAATAACAGAAATGGGTATTTATTTATTATTTTTTTATTTTTTTGAGACAGAATTTCACTCTGATGCCTGGGCTAGAGTGCCGTGGCATCAGCCTAGCTCACAGCAACCTCAAACTCCTGGGCTCAAGGGATCCTCCTGCCTCAGCCTCCCAAGTAGCTGGAAATACAGGCATGCACCACCATGCCAGGCTAATTTTTTCTATATATTTTTAGTTGGCCAATTAATTTCTTTCTATTTTTTAGCAGAGATGGGGTCCTGCTCTTGCTCAGGCTGGTTTCGAACTCCTGACCTTAAGCGATCCTCCCACCTCGGCCTCCCAGAGTGCTAGGAATACAGGCATGAGCCACCACGCCTGGCCAGAAATGGGTATTTATTAAAAGAAAATAAAGTTATTCTAGTGTGGATTGGCTAGAATTATTTAGAGACATTCTATGCCCTTGTAAGAAAAGGATATAAGACTCCACCCTGGCTTGTACCCCTAACCCTTGGGAATGGAGTCCATTGCTTGATCCCAAATCAGGTCTGTGTCTAGACACTGGTTCAGGAGAATTCTGACTACAGGATGCCCACTAATAAGGACAGAGAATCTTGCCTGAGAAATTTTGTTGTTCTGCCTGACTGAAATTTTCAAACAAGGGCAGAAAGCTGGGATTTCATTAAGGCTCGAGAATATAATGTAGGAAATATTTTGCGCACTCTTTGCTAATGAATTATTATCTAATAAACGCCTCCCTGTGTCAGAAATTTTCATTGAATATTTGCTTTCGTTATAACCTGATAGCTAGGTTATAGGAAGTAGTTAGATGCCAGAAAGAACCTCGCAGCTATGTATAGCCAAATCAGCTACGTCAAGTCACAACAAGCCTTCTGCCACCCCTGCCTCCTTTGAGCCCTCTCTCCAATAGCCAGGAGCTGCCATAATAATTACTCAACATTGTAGATGGTTGCCCATTTGCTAGACTGAAACCTATCAAACAACACAGCACAGCGGTTCAGTCCAAGCACTGCCACCTGATAGACATGTGATGATCAGCCAATTGTTTAACTTTCCTGTACCTGAGTTCCTACATCTGAGAAATGGCCTAATAAAAGTACCCATCTCATAGATTATAATAATGATGAAATAAAATGATACACATACAGAATATATAACAGTTCCTGCCACATCTCAGTACGTACGAGCTATTATTACTTCCCAAATTCCCCACCAGAGTCTTAGTTTGGAGTGGTGATGATATTGGCTGATGCCCTCTCATTATTGCTCAGTTAAGGCTACTTTTCATGTCAATCATGTCACAGTTTTATCTGTGTCTGGAAAACCCTTGAAAGGATTCTATTTGAGCTCAGTCATGGGCCTTCATGGGGTTCATCATTCAGATGCATCCGTGGCTCTATCTGGGTATATGCTATCTTCAACCTGGAAGCTGGAGAATTTCAAACTTCCCTTGGTACAGTCACACAGAATTTAATCCCTTTTTCTAAAATCACCTTGTCATTTTGAAATGCCCTTTTTGCACTATAATCATGGAATAGCTCCACTTCCATGGTCTAGCAGACTTGCTGATTTTGATCATAGTGGTGGGCAGTGAGGGCAGTGGGAGTGGGCAGCAAGGGAGGCTCAATGATGTCTCCCTGGAGTACCTTTATTCCTATCTACCCGCAACCACCAACCGCCCAACTCTTAGACTGGAGGAGTGGAAGGAAAAGAGGCGAAAGAGAGAATGCAGAGTGGAAAGTAGCATGTTGAAATCAGCCAAGTCCCTCTTCTCCCTTGAATGCATTTCTGTTAGGTAGACAGCAAGGGACCTCTGGCCCCTCCTAGGGACAAAGGCAGGCGCCCAAGCAATCGCTACATCTAGGGGAGTAAAGAATGCCCTACCAATCTGCCAATCAGAACTTAGTGTGCTAACTGCGAAAGAATGCAGAGGATTCTCTAGCCTTGGGGCCAAGCAGCACAGATCTGGAAGGTGACCTAAGATGACCTAAGGCTAATTATCATGTCATTAGCTTAACTCTACATTGGTTCACCCTCTCAAATGGGCTTTCAGAGAGGCTCATGGGAGACCCACACATAGTAAAACCCGGATTATGTAACTCCCAACTGTCCATCAAAGTCATTTGAGGGTGATGTGTGAACCACGAGGAGGGCCCAATCCAGACACTATAAAACAAGACCCCAGACCATAACCAAGGCGTTTTTTTGTTACAACAAGGGGTCTGTTTGTTGTCTGTGACAAATGTATCTCACTCTTGTTCTGTAAACTTATTTCTTGCTCTTGCTCTATAATCTTATCTTTCTCTCCTCAATAAACCACATTTCATGTTTACCTTGCTTTCAGTGTGACTGGTCATTCTTTCAGTGTGACCAAGAACTGACACTTCAGACTGCTGACCTGACATTTCCATTAATCAGTAAGTTGTTCTCTTTTCTTTTGAGTAGCCACTTTGATTTTGCTGTTTTATTAATAACTTCAAAGTTTTATAATAGATTGCTAAATTTAGACATGTGTGGCTTTACTAGGTGATCTTTTTGTGCCAAATATTTATTCAAGATTTCCAATACAGTGCTTCTCAGTTTATTGAAACTTAAAAGATTTATAAAAGTTAATTCATACTCATAGAAAAAATTCTAAAAATCCAAGAAGTCAGTAGAGTGAATTTAAGCAATCACCTAGCTAGGCACCTATTAATTTAGGGCTTTTCTTCATTTACTTAACTACGAAAGTGAAACTAACATTTATTGTGCTTCACGTTTGTAAAGGAAAATGGACATCTCAGCCCACAGGTCCCCAACTCCTTATGCCAAAGGGAAGGTCAAGCCTGGAGGCTGAGTCATGCTCATCCCCTTCCAAATGAATAACTGTTACTAACATTATGCATCAGCCAGATCCTCAAGGGAAGGTAAAAGGCCTCAGGCATCTACTAAGGACGGCCTCCACAGATCATTCACAAGGAACTTCTTTGCTGGCCTCCCAAAAGCAAAGACATGCAACTTGTAACGTTGGGTCTATGGACTAAGTGTAGCTCCCAAAACTAAAGTCTGTTGATTCCACATTAATAATATGAATTCCAAGTTTATGTACCCAGGTGCAGAACAGATTCAAGACGCACCCAGAGACATCTGCATAATTAATTCTTCCTTTACTCCCTTTTTCTCTTCAAACATTTACCTTATCTTATGTAAAATGTAGCTTTCCTGGGCCTCGCAAGAATGTAACCATTTGCCTCATTACAGGACCTCCTTCTCCTTTTCCTTTCTACATGCCCTCTCCCTTTCAAATACCGAATTCCCAAATCTCACTTTGGATAAAACAGTCACAGATGGCTTGTGTTTTTCCCAGGTGTGTCCTCAAAACTTTGGCTTCATAAACCTCCATTGATTGAGATCCTTGCTTCAGTCACTTACTTTGAGTTGTCATGTATATACTGGACACGGATAAGTCCTGTTGAGATGGGTATGAATATCATCCCTCTTTTATAGCTATGAATATTGAATTCAGAGAGGTTAATCTGGACATAGACACAAACCGTAAGGGACAGAGGTTTTATTTTAACTTCCAGCCCATATCCCTACCAGTGTACCACACTGTTTCCAGAGTCATTCATAAATGAAACAAGCCAGAAAAATAAATACTGCATATTTTCACTTATATGTGAAATCTAAAACAACCGAACTCACAGAAGCAGAGAACAGAACGGTGGTTAAAGAGGCTCAGGGGTTGGGAGGAATGGGGAGATGATGGCCAAAGGGTACAAAATCACAGACAAGGTTTTATTTTGAGATCTATTACACAGCATGGTGACTATAGCTAATAACAGTACATGTTAAAATTGATAAAAGGGTAAATTTCATATGTTCTCACCATAAAAAAATTATAACTATAATGGACATGTTAATTAGCTTAATTTAATCATTCCACATTGTATTTATAAATCATAACATCACTTTATACAATTTATACAATTATAAATTGTCAATTTATAATACGTTTTTTTTAAAAAGATAACATTTACTAATATCTGCATTCAGAAACATTTGTTTCCCTAATATTAACTAACCTTTCCATGGGTTTTAAAATTTTCTAGTTTCCCACAGGAATTGTGACGAGTCTGACAAAGTGAACCACTCATCATGGCTTCTGACTCAGATATACTCCACCTCTCAGCAACAGTCCAGGACATTTTTAAAAACCGGATACTCAATGTAGCAGCAACATGTCCTAACTACAGATCTATCTGCTATAGTCTCTCTCAAGAGGCATGGAAGCAAAGCCTAAAAACCCGTGGAAAAAGACAAGTATTCTAAAAATATATCATCAGCTAGAAGAGTGAGAGCTGTTTTTCAGGTGGTGCTAAAATGGGCTATTGAAAGTATTTGTTAAAAATGTCAGATTTTGAAAGTGCAGAGACAAAAACGCAGATCTGAAGTTTGCCGGAGAGAATTGGATTTAGAAGGTTATGAGTAAGATACATTTAAAGTGGCCAGCTTTTTATATTAATACAACTTCCTTGACAGTGATTTGTGCATAAGCTTCTGAAGTAGTTAACCAAAAGTCCTCACAGATATTTTTAATACAATGAACCCTTCAAACTCTGATTTGTTAGTGCTGAGAGAAACAGCAGGGTGCGTTGATTTGTGGCAGTTCCACAATAATACAAAAATGTCTGGACTTGCAGTGAATAGCTGTAGAATTGCTTGATGTCTTTTGAAAATTTTTAATTATTTTAATCTTGTGTATACAAATTTGTTAAATATCAAACCATACATAATTGTATATATTTAAATCCCACAAAATCAAATAATACATAAAAATATAAAGAAGAAAGAACTCACCTGAAAAATCACTGCAAAGAGACAGCTAAAACATTGTTTATATTTTGACATATCTCAGTGCAAATTTTGTCTTTTGGAACTTCCTAGTTCCTCCTTTTACTGCTCTTATAATCATTCACTAATTCATTCAAGAAACATTTATTTCGTGCTCATTAGAATAAGCTACTGTCCCAGGTCCTGAAAAGGTAACAACTTCATGATAGACTAAGAAAGAAAGACCATTAAATAGACATGTACAAATCAGAATATAAAGCTTGGGTAATGGTTTTCTTCTGCATTTTTGTATATTCATTGTCTGGGTAGAGGAGGAATCTGATAAACAGATATTTGCTGAGTGAATGAATGACTATTTGGTTTAGTGATGAATATAATGTGCTAAGTACAAATAGAGGTAGTTTACGGAAGCAACAAGGAGAAGCACATAAATATGGCCAGTAGAAGTTGTCAGAGGTCGTGTCCAAACTGCATCCTAAGGCACAAGTAAAGCTAATCTGGCAGCTGGACCAATGTTCAAAGGCCAAGTGGAAAAGAGTATGCTGCATCGAGGGAAATACAAGGAATTCAGAGTGGCTGGAGCTTAGAGTTAGCGCAGAAATGTGGCAAGAGATGAGTTCCAAATGATATTTGTGGCAAAGCCTTAATAGGACATCTATGCCAGCCAGCCAGCTAATGAGGCTGGAGTTTATCTTCAGACAAATGAGAAGCCAAAAAGGCTTTGATTATTAGAAGAATAACATGGTTTCCAGCTTAGGAGTCTAAACTCTGTCTTATTCTTCTATACTTTAGTCTCTCAAAGTTCAGGAAATTGCCTCATTGGAAAAAGTAAAGTTGCAATTCAAGTCTCCAGCAAACATAAACTAAGTTGTTTGGATCCACATCTCTCATGAAAATAAGCTGAATTAGATATAATCACATATTCTTTTTAAAATTAGTTTATTTTTAATTGACAAGTAATTGTTATATTTATGGGGTATAAAGTGAATTTGAGTCTACATTGTGGAAAGATTAAATCAAGTTAATTAACATATCTGTCAACTCATCAACTTATTTATTTTGTAATGAGAATGTTAAAAACTTACTGTTGTAGCAATTTTGAAATAAACAATACATTACTATTAACGGTGGTCACTGTGCAGTGCAATAGATTACTAAAGCTTATTTTTCCAATCTAACTGAAACTTTGTACCCTTTGATCAACATCTCTCCTTTCCCCATCCCTCCTTCTCACCCCAGCCTCTGGTAACCACCTTTCTACTCTCTGTTTCTATGAGAGCAATCTTTTTAGATTCCACATATAAGCAGGAGATCATGTGGTATTCTTCTTTCTGTGCCTGGCTTATTTTATTTATCATAATGCCCACCAGGTCCATCCATGTTGTCATGAATGACAGATATAATATTCTCAAACACAAGCAGGATTAGATATACAGTCGCCTGAGGGGTTTTAGAGAAAGCCATCCATGGTAAAATACCAGGGCACTCACAGGGAAACTGCTCTCTGGGGTGCCTGAGGAACCTGCCCATGAGCTGGTGCCACCCTGTGATGCTACACAAGGGGAGATTATGCAAAGCTATTCATGAGACTGTAAAAAGACCTTTAGAGAGGTTCCAGGGAAAGCTGACTGTGGGGAATTCCTAATTTTTGCTGGCTACTGCTTAAGCTAGGTGCTGCCAAGCCAGACTTATTTCAGAAATTCAGTATAAGCCTAGCTAGAAAACGCACCAGAATAACAAAGAGAAACCCCTTCATTCTATATCCTTCTAGAATTCTCTACTAACAAAGTCTGATGTCATGTCACCTGGCAAAGGAAAACTATTTACAGGTTCCAGGTCTATTATTGCAGAGATGACAATGAAGGGTATTTTGGAAGTTTAGAGGCCTTAAATCAATAACTGTCACAGACAGTCTTTTTTAAAAAGCCAGGGAGGTAAAGGCAATTTGAAGTTGATATTGCAACAAGTTCACTTCTTCAGCATGGGAAATTTTTATTTTTATTTTTTTAACCTCATAGAATAAAAATAACAGAAATAAAACTCCAAGATTGTCATAAGCCAAGAATTCTATAGGCGACCTTTCTTACAGTGAATTGGGCCCAATAATACAATATCAATACAGAAGTAAACCAAAAGTAGGTAAGCCCTTGCATACAATTAAAGCCTAGGCTTGATTTGCCTGGGCCATTCAAGAGACGCCTTTTTCTTTAACCTTGGTTTAAAATAATCCCAGACTAGTCATACACCTACTTACAAAAATACTGGTTATATATTTGAAGCTGTCAAGTCTCCAGTTTCATAACGCTTGCTTCACTGAGACCATTAAAGACTCTATTGTATTCTTGATCCCCCAACAATAAACTTTGTCAGGAAACTAGAGAAGATTCTCATCCTCTAGCCAATGGCAAGATCTGCAAGTAGCCTCAAAGACAACTACATACATACAGATAACTTAAAAATATTCTTTCCCCAAAATTCCACTTCACAAAATTTATAATATAGAGGAAAACATGAGCATGATGAGGAGAGAAATGCAAGGTATACAAAAGAATTGAATAGCACCAAATGGATCTTCTAGAGATAAAAAATATAATATAGAAATGAAAAACACTCAGAAAGGGACCAACAGCAA
The DNA here is from genome assembly GCA_963574885.1 of Lepilemur ruficaudatus. NCBI lineage: Eukaryota > Metazoa > Chordata > Mammalia > Primates > Lepilemuridae > Lepilemur > Lepilemur ruficaudatus. The sequence goes on from CAUYRT010040371.1 coordinate 17,008, forward strand.
ATGAAACACTGGTGAATGACAAAATCAGAGAACTTGACTGCATGGCAATAGAAACTGATCAAAACGAAGCAAACAGAGAAAACGTTAACTAAAAAATTTGAATAGAGTATCAGTGACTTTGGGATAATACAATCTTACTTAAAATTGAAGTTCCAGAAAAAGACAAGGTGGTAGAAATTGAAATACTTGAAGAAATATTGACTAAAAGTGTTCTAAATTTGGCGAAAACTATAAACACAGAGATCTAAAAAGGTGAAAGAAGCAAAATAAAACTATAAAAAACAAAACCAAATAATATTATAATCAAAAAACATTATTAAGATAAATTAAAGATGACCTAAATGCATGGGAGAGATATACCATGTTAAGGGATTGGAAGATTCAACATTATTAAAATATCAGTGCTCGATTTGCGAGGGTGGTGCTCAAATGGTGGGAGGGATCACTAGGGATTTGGGGGGTGGAGGGTAAACCCACGTCTGAGTGACATGGTGGGCACTGTGGAGGGGTGGGACATGCTTGAAAAGTAGTTGGGGAGCGGAATTAGGGGTCTCAATAGGGGAACGGAATTCTTCAAAAACTGATTTATGTGATTAACTGTACACCTCGGTAAATTCACTGAAAATGATTTAATCGTACACTTAAAGTGGAATAAAGGCATGATATGTAAAGTGTACTTCAATAAAGAAAAAAAATTAAAAAAGAACCCCCTCTAGGCCTCCAGCAAACCACCTAATTGCCAATTAACGGCTTAGAAAACTGGGGGGTTTGGAGGGATGATCAATTCTATGTCTTGTAGCAATTAAAAAAAAAAAAACTAAAGAGAACAACAAATACA
>CAUYRT010040372.1:0-13060 GCA_963574885.1 Lepilemur ruficaudatus
TTGGAGCACTATGTATGTACTCTCTGGACTACTTTGACAGAGTAGGTTTCTGAATGTAACAAGATAAGTCAACTTGAGTGGTAATATATTTTGGGAAATCAGCTCACTACAAATTGTGACTGTAAACATTGTACTGTAAATGCTTTGTAGTTTTTCCCCCAATTAAAAAAAAAAAAAAAAGACAATGACTTTAAATAAGATAGCCAATTTACCAGAAATGTCTGGCTAAAATATTTTTTTATTCCTCTAATAATCCTAAATATAAAATGATGCCTTCACGTCTTCTACATAGGAGTGTGTGACTTTCTATAAATTTAATAGGGAAATAGGAAAATGAATATTATTACAAAGAAATCACCAAATAACACTGAGACTGCTCAATCTCTGATCACTGATTTTATAGACTTACTGCCAAAACATCTGGATAAACGTGAATATACTGATCATTTCTATATAAATTTTACACAGAGTATCCAAATATTGCCAACCAAGTATCTGAATGTCTTTAACATATTATTTAAATGTTATTTTGAATAAGTTTTGCAGTAATTGCATTAGGAAGTCAATATTTATTGTGTATCTTCCTGTGCAAGCACTGTGCGAACATTTGTGACAAATAAAGAAAGCTGAAGAATGATAGACACAGAAAACTAGAGAAAGAGAGCACAACCATAAGAAAGAGAAACACAATGCATTATTTTAAAAATAAGATTAAGACTGGCATTTGGAAAGAATTATAAAATGGGAAGTTATGAGATTAAAAAATTTAAAAGGTAAAAATAATGAAATGCGAATGAATGAAACCCAAATTAGAACCAGCTTTGCCAAAATAAACTGAAATCCATTTATAAGCTGGAAATAATATATACAGAATATGTTTATAACAAACTAAAAGTCCATCACAGGGCACCTAAGTATGAAGTCTGGTTGACATAAGCACTTTTTAAGCAGATAATTGTAGTTAAAATTGGAAAAATAATTAAGATTAAATTGGTTAGAATATGAGTTTGAAAGATATCCATCAAATAAAATAAATAAAAAGTAAGTGAACTATAACAAATTGAAATAAATCGTTCTTGAAATATACTTCAAAAAAATACAAATTGAAATTTAACAGTGTAAAGATACACTTTCCTTCTGGAGATAAAAGAATTCCAGTTGGTATTTTTTTGCTTTCTATCTTTATTATAGCATACTTATTTCCCTGGTCCCATGTATAAAACTTAAATAAAAACAGACACTTGTATTTTTGTTTTCTATGGGAACTTGTGGTTCGGATATATTTGGAATGCAGTTATAGTACACTATAATTTTTCAGCTTGTGACCTTAAAGAAGACTTCATTTCCAATCCTACGGGAATTGGGTGGAATTTTTTTTTTTTATCTTCAACTTGTAAAAACGAATAAACCTAGTCAAATAGCAAAAACAATAAAACAAAAAGTGTTCCATTTTGAAAGACCTTTAGTGAGATTTGGTTCCCACAAAAAAAAAAAAAAAATCTCAGAGTTTATATGTGCTCCTAAAATTTCCAAGTTATACTGTGTACATTTGATTTATGGACCTTTCTTAGATTCTATTACCTAGAGTAGATAAACTATGCAATAAATGATTTAACTACATTCTTCAACATGATTCTCAGATAAGAAAAATGTTGGAAAGGAAGATGGTAGAGTAAAAGTTATTTTTTAACACATCTTCTCTCTTATTGAAAGTCTATATCCATTTTTCACTGATTAATATTGCCGTATTTTAACAGCCATGATATGCACATTTTTTCATAGTTTAACATCACTACAATTGTAATATATTTTATAATTGATGGCATCTTGCAATCACTCTCTGCCAGAGGGCAGTTGTGACAGGAAATGTGCCGTGTGCCTGCTTATGCGCTGACTTAGTTGCTATTCCTGGTAGCACAATAGGATCATCATAATTCCTCAAAGTTTCAGTCAACAAAGTTTCAGTCAATAAAAAGTATTTAAGAATCATTTGAGGAAAGAATATGGATCCCAATAGTTGTTGAAAATGTTCAATTGACACATTCTGGTAATCAACAGCGTGTCATCGTTAAAACTTGCAGAATGTGCATCAGCTTGAGTGAAAATCCTGGAGATGACAATGAAGTGCTTTAAAGGAAGGACAATCACCAACACTCCTGCCGACACATAAAATTATCTTGTAAGGAGAAATGTGGACATTTATGATGCAATGAGAAATGGTTCAGAAGATTTAGACTATGGAAAAACATTTTAGTGATACTGTAACCAATTTGTTTCACTTATATTTTTTCTTATATGAATACACAAGATGTGTGTGTTTGTGTGTGTGTGTGTGTGTGGTAAATACTTTCAAAGACAAAAATAAAACCTGTATTTGCTTTAAATGTTTCTTGTTTTTTTAAAAAATAACTGAAAATTAGAAAAAAACATGCATTTAAATTAGTAACTAGATTGACGGGCACTCAGGTCTATATTGTATGGAGTAAAGGCATGATATGTAAAGTATACTTCAATAAAGAAAAAAAATAAAAGGAACACATGGGGAAACTGGCAAAAAAAAAATTAGTAACTAGATTAACAGACATTATTTCATATGCAGTATATATATAGTATTCTGTACTCCTAAAAAGTTAGTTCTGTGGCCAGATTTTCCCAATTCAAATCCTGTCTTTGAATGCTTCAACCAGTTTTTTAACTTCCTTATTTCTCAGTTTTATTATCTGTAATATGGGGATAATAATATGTTACTTCTTAGATTTACTGTAAGGTTAGCTATGTAAAGTGGTTTACAATAGTGCCTCCTGTATCGTTATTATAGTCACATTTATGTATTACACAATGAAGAGGAACTTGAAATTTAAAACTATGAATATTACAGTTAAGCGTTTACTTATCAACATTTTCTGATTTCACTATCAACATGTGATTTTTAAAACCAAGGGTGAGGGATGAGGTAAGTGAAGGAATATCAGAATCAACAGAGAATTTATCGTTTTTCCAAAATGCATCGGCCTGGAACCCACGTAAAGGCTACTGAATCCTTATTCAGGGCAGGGATAAGGCAGAGCGTAGAGGTAATATGTACCAGCCACCCTCTCATTCCCAATCTTTGAAAGCCATGTTTCCTAGAATCTAGATTCCAGAATGACTCACCAAAAAGAGACTACACAATATTTCATCATTGCAACTTTCCTGTTTCTTAACAGCTAATTCAGAAGAACAAGATGTGGCAACTTTTCAGTTATTCCCTCGTAGAGAGGGCACAGGAAAAGAGGAAATTAATAGCTCACGCCTTTCTTTGTGTCCTTTGCCTCATCAAATCTCCTTCACCTAAACTATAATGTTTCAGAACCCCAATGACTCTATATTTGATAATAACAGTGAGCACATTTTCTTTACAAGATCAAAGAAATGTCCAAGCAAGGCATTATGGTAGCTAGCTTTAGAATTTAAAAAATCCAAAAAGATTAGCTAATCTTTAGTGATTAGCTATCATTATGATCAGTATGATGTTCTGTACTTGCACTGAGAAAGAGTAACAACAAAAATGTTGAAAATTTGAACCAAAAATATACTTAAGAGTAGATAAGTATGTTTAACTTTTTATGCCTAGCTTACTTCATTTAACGTAATGTTAGTTCCATCCATGTTGCCGCAAATAATAGGATTTCATTCTTTTTTATGGCTGAAATTATTCCATTGTGTTTATCTAGCACATGTCCTCACTAGTATGTGGAATCTAAAAAAAAGTTGATCTCATAGAAGTAAAAAGTAGAACAGAAAATACTAGAGGCTGGGAAGCAGGTGACAGGAAGAGATTTGCTAAAGGATACAAAATCACAGGTAGATAGGAGGAATAAATTCTAATATTCTATAGCACTGTAGGAGGACTACAGTTAACAGTAATATACTATATAGTTACAAATAGCCAGAAGGAGGATATTGAATTTTCCCAAAACAAAGAAACGATAAATGTTTGAGATGATGGATATGCTAATCACCCTGCTCTGATCACGATATATTGTATGTATCACAACATCACTATGCGCCCCAGAAATATGTACAATTATGTGTCAATTTTAAAATTTACCAAAAAAGTAGGTATATATGCTGTCTAAATATTATTGATATTATTAGAATACAATTTTCTGTTTAAAAAATAACCCATAATAAACTTGGGTCATCAAATTTTGCCCCAGTGAATGTGCCCGCTTGAAAATAATGGTACATTGAATTTTATAGCAGGCTAGCTTTTCTCTGCATCTAGAAATCTTGCTAAAGAGAATTTTTAACCTTAACCAGGAATCCAGAAATTCCATTTAATATCCAATCCATGTAATGATAGACATTACTCAATAAGAATCCTCAATATTTAGGTGCAATTTGTTATTTTCACAACCTGTAGCGAACACACTATAACCATGGACTTACTGTAACTAAGATGACATTGGGCTCCTCTCTAGATGTATGTATTGCTGAAATGCTAGTTCTGTTGGGTTCTTTATTAATTTGGTGACTGCTGTTCAGTTCCTTTTATTTGTGTGTATTTGTTTATGTATCCTTCATTTATTCATTAAGCAAAATTATAGGCGAGCCTACTATGTACCTAGCAAAACAAAGAAGAAAAAAGTACAGTCCCTGTTTTCTGAATCCCTGGGGAGAAAGCCTAAAATTTTGAAAAATAATGGAAGGTATTTCTCAAGGTAGGTTTGTTTTTAGGTAGGGTTTCATTAAGAATTGGAAATTTCACGTTAAGATTGAAGATGAAGAGAGGCTACTGAGAAGAGAAGCCCAGCATTATAAGGGATTTTTTTCCTCTAGTTTCTAGGCTACTTTAGAAGCAACAGTCATACAAATCTCAACAGAGTAAAGAGAGAAGGAGAAGTTTCTTTTGAATAAACAAAAGCAGTACTCAGAAAGAATCTTGGTGTTAATAATGGTCACTAATTGAGGAAAATCCATAGATTTCATTTATCTAGTCATTTAACAAATAGTTTTGAATACCTATAATATATGTAGAACTATGCCAAACCTCAGGAAATAAACCCAGTGTCCACCCTCTTGGAGTTAATAGTTTAGAAGAAAAGCCAAAGTATATTTATAAATATACTTATTGTGGTAAGTTCTGTGATAGAAAGGGAAAATAAAACTAAAATTTTTTTAGTACCTATCATGTGCTCAGATATGATGGTAAGTAATGTATATTAGCCCCCTGCCCTTATAGCTGAGGAAAAGATACCAACCAAGTAAATACACAACTGTGCAAACTGGTACATGCCACAAAAGGAAACTATGGTATATCCTGTGAGGCTACATCAGGGGTGAGCGGACAGAGGTTGGGGACCCAGGGAAAATGTTCCTGAAGAAATGATGATTGAGCTGAGAACCAAAAGGTCATCAAGAGTTAGCTAGTGAAGGGAGAGGAAGGATGGGAGTGGAAGAAGCAGGCCCAGGCCAAGAGAACACCTTAAGTAATGAAAGCTCCCGTGGCCTGATCTAACACCCATCGGAGCTTGAGTTTGACTCCAGCATTTTGGAACCAAAGATTAGGGTCATTCTCCCTAACCTTGAAATGAGATGCTAAAAGAGTCTATAGAAAAGAAATAGTGATTTTTCTGAGGAGACGCCATCCCTAGCAGAATTCTATAGGAAACTATTTTTTTCCCATTCAAAACTATCAAGGTGAGGCAAAAAGTCCATTGCTGAGTTAATATGAGTTGATAAAGAAAATGTAGATGGGACAGATTATGGGAGTCTGGGAAAACAAAAATGGGCATTCCTGTGTGGTTTAAGGGCAGTTCTGCCCAAACCAGAAGGGTTAACATATGGCACTGAGACTTGTGGACCTGGGGACAAAAAAATAAAATAAAATAAAATAAAAAAGCATGACGCCTGAGACATTTTAGGAGACCAGGTGGCAAAATAAATAATGTATAGCTTTAAGAGCAGATGTAGAATGTATGAGGCAATTCAAGTCAAGCAAAAGCAATGCACTGTTCAAAGTAAGGAGACCAAGAGAGTCATCACAGTGGCAGTAACAAAAGAAGCAGTGATGGAAGGCATGTTGTCCTGTATTTCAGCAGGTCCTTGCGCTGTGGCAATCTGATGCTAAATCTGAAAATCACTGCAGACAATCTAAAAGCTCCAACACTAACTGAAATGCATTAATGTATTTATTCATCAGTTTACCAAATATAGGTTGAGCTTTCACTCTATTCTAGGCACTGTTCTCACCATTAGGGATACAGCAGTGAATAATAAAAGTCCTTGCCTTCACTCTATTGGAGAAGATTAATAAAGGCATGTATACAAATCTTTAGTATGGCAGATGGTGATAAGCACTATGGGGAAAAAATGTGAGATAAGGAAAATGCTAGGGGTGTGAAGTCAACCATGGTTCAGTGGCAACGTGGCATTTAAATAGGGGCCTGCAAGAATAGAAGGAGCAGGCAACAGAGATTCCTAGAGAATATTCCTGGCAAAAAAGGAGAAACAGCAAGACTCACTCCAGAGACTTCCTCTCGAGTCCAGAGATTATGTGAATGGACGACACTGGGGAATAATCCTATTAATGGTTTAGGTAACATTTACTAAAACTAGGAACTGGTTTTAATGATTTACAGAAATACACTCAAGTAACTCATTGTATCCTTACAACAGCTCTAGAAGGCATAGACAGTTATTGTCACCCCTATTTAACAAATGAGAAATGGAAGAAAAGAGAAGTTTAGCAACTTGTCCGGAGTCATGCAGTAACTATGAAGCATTGTGGTGATTTTAACCCAGATATCCTGGCTTGGTGTTCATCTTGGGTTCTTCTCACATCACATCTTATCCTGACCTCTTCTGTAGCTTCCTTTGACTCTGTCTCTTCTGCCTCCCTCTTTCGATCTTAAAAATTCTTGTGATTATATTGGGTCCACCTGAATAATCCAGGATACCCTCCCTATTCCACAGTCAGTTGATTAGCAACGTTAATGCTACCTGCAACCTTATTTCTACTCTGCCAGGTAACGTAACATATTCACAAGTTCTGAGGTTTAGGATATTGACATCTTTGGGGGTGGGCAGGCATTATTTTGCCTACCACAGGCTCTAAAAAGGTGCTCTCGACCACTAAGTTTACTCTACCCTTACAAACATGGCCAGAACAAAGGTGGTTTCTGTTTGGGTCAGCTAGACTAAATCTCATGTTCTGTACATATTCTAGGGCACCAAGATGATTGAAGCCAGATGAATTTGGGTTTCTGAAATATGTTTTGAGTCTAGTTATAAACTCAACAGGTACTGAGTTGAAATGTGGAGAGCAGGGGTGCTACTCATTCAACTGACACACGATTTGGATCATATACAATTATTTGAAAAAAAATTTATTATTTATATGTTGTAAAGTATGCAAATATTCTTAATACAAAAAACATCTTATAGTATCCTTACTTTCCACTTTCTTTGGTTCTGTTGGCATTGGTCTAACTGTTTCCAGTAGCTTCTTCCCAATCTTTTCCTCCATATTCATTCATTTCTATTCTATATGAGAAGTTCCAGATGTTATTCCTGTCTGTGATTTTTGTTCATTAAGAAATTTAAAAGCAAAAAATTAAGAATATTTGTCTACCAGAATAAGTCTCCCCAAAGATTGAGACCATTTGCCTTTTCCTAAACATATCCTATACTTAGTCTTATTTTTCTGATCTTTCCTCACTGTTCCTGCATCCTGTCCCCAGCCCTGCTGGTAACTTCTACTCATCCTTCCAGGCCTGGTTCTCCATCCTGAGTGCTTTTAATGGAATTTTTTTTTCTTTATGATGACACATTGCATTTTGTCATAATTTATTGTTACTTGTATTCATTTTTATATACTCCTTATCATATTTTATGTGTAGCAGGATATGAACTTTCAAATGATTTTAACAGAGAATTGTAACCCTTCAAAACATTTTGTTGAATCAGTGCAGTGATTTTCAAATTTTTCAGATACATAAAGATTCCTTTTTATTATTTTTGAATACCTCTACTTTCCTGAATTTAAATTCATAGATAAAATACCTACCTACACACAATTAAAAATAATGTATCTAATGCCCAAACTTTGGCATTTGAGAAATACAAATAAAATAATTTATAGTACAACACTATTTTATTTCCCTGTCAATGCTCAGGCAGCTCTACCCTAAATGACATGAATTAGGGAGAGGGTTGTCCCCTTATGTAAAACCACAGTGGATTCACTACCACAGATGATGGTCCATACTGTGTATGTTGTATTGTCTACTTAAATATTATTTTTGGAGTTACTCTGATTTATTATATTTCCCACAACATAAAATACTCTTGGTAAATTCTCAAACAAAACAGTATGTAATTTTCTGTTGATTTACTCAGTAGTTACATTCCTACACAATTCGTGTAAGTTAAAATTGTACAAAAACTTACTTTGTGATTATATGTAAAATAGAGAAAAGAGCTAATCTCCAATCATAATAAATGAGATTTTCATCTGCAAGATTGACTATGTAAATATTTAAAAGTCAGGCAAGACGCAGTAAATTATTTTTTGTTTGCAGCTCTCCCCCACACTGTAGGATTTCTAGCTCTCTGGGATAAAGCCCCTAAATGCTAGTATGCAAAATAATAAGCATGACAATCAAAATTGCCACAAAATTCTAACTCCTACATCATTCACTAGAGTTAATTTTACTTGGGAAGAAAAATCCTACCAACAACATCACCACCCAGTATGTAATGCAAATATTTTTTAGTAATGGAGAAGTGTTGAAGACTGACTTCTTTCTGTTTTCTAGGAACAAATGATTTGAACAATTGTTTAATAGACCATCAGTCTATTTTCAAAGAAAAAAAAAAGAATATTTCTATGGAAGAATAAAAAGTGTGGGGCAGAACCCTAGCACAATTAAAAGAAGGGAGTGAGGTGGAATCCCACTGTTTGGTAAGTATCAGGTGAATTGGGGAGTTTTTTTAGGGCCAAGATTACTCTGAGCTTCTGTCCATATGATGCAGGACATGACACTTGATCTTCCTCCTATAGGCTTACCACAAACGGGAGAGAACTACACTCCTTCTAAACCACCATCTCACCTGCTAACTGCACAACTGGGAAGCTAGGCATGCCAGGAGATTTTTTCTCTGATCCCCATTTCCTCCTTCCCCCAGCCCCTGACAGCCACCGTTAGACTCTCTGCTTCTATGAGTTTAGCTATTTTAGGTAACTCATATAAGTGGAAGCATGCAATATTTGTCCTTCTGTGGCTGGCTTACTTCATTAAGCATAACGTCCTCTAGGTTCATCCACCTTGTCATATATGGCAGAATTTCCTTCCTTTTTAAGGTTGAATAATATTTTGTTGTATATGTATACCACATTTGCTTTATCCTTTCATCCACTTATGGACATTTTGGTTGTTTCCACATCTTGACTATTTTGAATAATACATGAGAGTGCAAATATTAATTGATTCTTCCCTATCTCTTTTTTCTACTATTTACTCTCCCTTTGCAAAGAAATAGTGCTAAGTAGTGTGACTTTACAGCATTTTCTCTTCCTGATGTTCTAATATTTTTCTAAATCCAAATATCAAATTCATGTTTACACAATATACAGCAAATAATGAGTCAGACCAACTAATAATGATGTTTGTGCATGTGTAAGTGATATATTTTGAGCACAAAATAGGTACCTTAATATTTTTAGATTGGCTATAAATTTGTTACAATCATTACATCTATGATTATTTTCTCTTCCAATTTTTTTTATGTTTGCATAATTAGGATTGTGGAAGATTTTATCTCTAAATGCCTTGTCCAACATTGCATATGTTATAGGTTTCAGTAACTATTTTTGAGTAAATTAATAAATGAATGACTAAATAGTAACTACTAATTGTTAGGCAAGAGGCTTAGCAAGAGACCTAATACGATCTGCATTCAGCTCCTGCCTTGTGCACTCTGAAACAATCACTTTGATTTTAGCCATTATTGTAATTTTAGAAAATAAAACTACTGGATTTTGAAGTTGAAATTGAGGCTTCTTTTTCTTTGCTGTACCTACTTGTGTTTGTAACTAAATCAAGTAGAGCAACAAATGCACAGCTACTTTTGGATCTTTGGATATGGTCTCCTGTGCCACAAGCTTTGTAAATAAATCAACAGAACTGTGTGACCTAGGTCAGAAAAGATCACACAGACACCAGCTTCAAGTCTGTTTAGCAAATCTGGGTATCATTGCCTCAAGCATGCCATGTCAGTATGGGCAGCCTCTGAAGCTAAAGGGTTGCTGAAGTGCAGTGGAAAATGTAGGTCCTGGTGGATCAAAACTAAACAACTATGAAATAGTGAACTCGTTCTAAACCACAAGTATATTTAAGTAGAAAAACAGCATCCCACCACGCAATGCTTTGGCCAGCTGTCTGAAATTGCCTTGGACAGAGCAAGACTCTTCACAGTGCCAATTCATCATTAGTAGAATTTGGGGTATGCATCTTTTGAAGCCAAGAAAATGGGAGGGTAGGGGAAGGAGAATCTGAATACCTGGGTGATTTTTGGCAAGCAAACCAACTGGACACAATCATACTCTAAATTTTGCTCAGTGAAAGGATCATAGCACAAATGCTGGGAATAAATGTCTATCTGATTTGTTTGTTCTTGCTCACTGAAATAAAAGAGCACTGAATCAGCCATCAACACCAGACAATAGTTTTCTATCCAGAGAAATGTAAAACAGAAATTATTCATTACATTATAGCAACACAGAAAAAGCTAATATCTTCATAGCCCTACTTAAAAAATAAAAAGAGTCAACAAATATTTACTATCCATTTACTCTGTGTTAGGAGGTGTTACAATGGATACCTGTGAAAAACTGTCACTATCCTTGAAGGTTTTATGAACCTTTAATAATAAGCTAAAAAACAAATAAAAATTGTGTGTGGGGGTGGACAGAGAGAGAGAAAGAGAAAGAGCAGCACTCTCTAGAGAGAAAACATAAGGAATATACGAGGTCTATAAAGAAAGCATCCAGCCATTGTTAATATAAGGAGAACAATTTGTGCCACATTGATGTAACCTGGCAGCCAAGGAGAATGGACTGGGACGTTCACGCGTGAACAATGACGCCGTCACTGACCTAGTCGGTGGGGCACTAGATACTGTTGAGTGAGCATGTGTACTGTGTGGCCACTGCATTCTAAATGACTGAGCGAGTATAGCAACTAATCTGCATCAAATTTTGCATTAAGCTTGAACATTCCTTTTCTGGGAAGGTCGCTGGGAAAATTGTGTGAGGTCCCAAGGTGCTACTTTGAAGGGGACCAAGGCATCATTGTCCTATGTACAATGTTTCCTATATCTCATATCTTCTTCAGTAAGTGTCTGTATTTTTCTTATTACATGGCTGGATACTTTCCAAACAGACCTCGTATAATAAGGTAATATAGTATAATAGTCCAATATAATTCAGAGAAATAGAGACAGGAAGGAAGTTTGAAAGTGAGCACTTCTTTTTACTAGAACTGTCATAGAGGATGTACCTGAAGTGACAACTGAGTTTGTATGCATTCATTTATTTATGAAACACACATACTGTAGGATAGAAAGTTTTGTAAGCTCATGCCAATATCTGTGAATGAATAGACAAAGATCCCTACCATCACTACCTTCTAGGGATGGTGGAAGAAGGAGAACCAAAAATCTGACCAAGTAAACATAATAGATAACGAATATGAAAGAGTGTGGTATGTGCCACAGGAAAGATGATGCAGATACGTGACATCCTAGGAGCTGGTAGAAAGTTGTCATTTAAATAAGGTGATCAGGCATAACACTCACACCGACCCCTGTCGGCCAGGCCCTCTGAGAGCCCCACTGCGCCTGCGTCCTGCATCTCCAGAGTGGGCGCCCCCTGGGGCGGAAGTGCAGCTTTCACATCCGGGGCGAGCAGGCTCGCTGGGAAATTCTTAGGCCTAGGAAGAGGCTCCTGTTGCGTGACCTTACGACGAGAAAGCGAGGGCCAAAAATGCCAGGTAAGTGGCCTCCAGAGAATGGAAAATAATAGCAAATAGGATCCACCAAACACCTGGGTGCGCAGCTTCGCTGCGGACCAGCATTTGCCTTTATTTGTCCATCAGATACCTGCAACGCAGCAAGCCCAAAGCTGGATTCATACTCTGCGTGTCAGGCTTGCGGCTCCCCTAATGGTCTTTCTCTGTGTAACGCCTTCCACGTCAGAACGATTGCCAAGTGCCATAGGTTGGACTGTCTGCGTGCTTCTTGTTATTTTGACCCTTCCCCTCCATTTGCATGGCCACCGCCGTGGTTCACGCCTTCATCATTCATGGAGCTAAAATAAAGTTGAATAATAGCACGCTCTCTGGTCCTATCTGGTATTGCTCCAGGGGAAGATTCTGATTTGCAGGTCCTGAAGTTTATACCAGTTTGGGATCCTTATTTAGGAAACAAATAAAAAATCATGAATATGCAAAAAATAATTAAATAAATAAGGTAATCAGGGAGACCCATTGAGAAGACAATATTTAAGCAAAGACTTGAAGGAAGTAAGAGATCTAGCCGTGAGATAGATCTTTTGGGTAAGAGTATTCTGGGCAGAGGTAACATCTAATGCAAAGTCTTGGGACAGTTTGCTTGGGGACTATCAGAAATATCAAACAGACCAATATGTCTGGAGCAGAGTTGGTGAGGGGACAAGTAGTATGAGATGGTTGCAGAGAGGCAATGGGAATCCAGGCCATGTGGCACCTTATAGAACATTATAAGATCTCTGGGTTTGGTTTTGAATGGTAAGTCTGTGATGATGTGTCAAACTATTTTTGCTTCACAAGTCAGCAGCACTGCTTTGTTTGGGAGGAAACAAAGTTTGAGAGTAATAGGTGTACCTGCTCAGAATAAAACCCTCCTCCTTTTCTCTCAACCTCTACAAAATTTCCACCCCAAAGCCCTATCCACATACCTTCCCAACACACACGTACCTATGTACACTCTCAGCAGAGATAACCATTTGTGGAAGTCAATGGTTTACTACCTTGACTGA
>CAUYRT010040376.1:0-33325 GCA_963574885.1 Lepilemur ruficaudatus
TGAGTCACAAAAGAGTTAACCTGCTGAACAAAGTGTTAATGTGTTTTCCCAAAGTCCCTGCTAACCCTGGAGAGCAGCTTAAACACTGGGAGATTCTGGCTCAGTATGTAACAAAATTGGGTTAAGAGAACTATATAAGGCTTGAAAAAACAGAATCATAGAAATTAGAAATAAAAGGGACTGTTAGATCATATTGTCCATCCCCTGCCAAGGCAAATTGTTGCTGACAGTATATTATAGCTTTATTCTTTGCAGTAGATTTTTTAAAGGCTTCCCAAGAGAGATTTCTGATCTGTCCAGAATAATGAATGGGGTGATTTTTTTTTTTTTTCCCGCATCTCACCAGTCACTAGAAAGCACAGCTTTTTACTGACAATGCTAGTTTGGGGAGTGCGTTGAAATCTAGCATCAATTTCTATTAACCTTGTGTGTTAGTAGGTACAAAATATAGTTTTAGCTGTTGGGAAGGGAGGCGTATGAGATTTCTTGCTACTATGTTTAGTACATTTTTTAAAGTAAGATACAACATATCTAACCTGATATGCTGGGTATTTAAGAGGATGTTATTAATAAATTTGAAAAAACTTTAAAAAGTGAAAATTTTAAAACTCCTTAAGTGATAAATTATTTTATTTTACTGGATTTTGTGTATAAAATACCAAACACTAGCCTTATGCAGTTGGTTAACATTTATCCATAGGTTCTCTTTAATTCCTTTCTCGATGCTCACACCACCCCTGTATGACACGGCGTGGGAATCCTATATTTTATAGATAAAACAGTGCAGTCCCAGAAGGCCTCGGGGCATGCTTAGGTAGTTCATGTCAGTGCCAGAACTCAAATCCAGGGCTTCTAACTCCTTCTCCAGTGCTCTGTCTAACCCACTGTTTCTGGTGAGATGAAGAAACCAAGATGTTAAAAAATGTATTATGGTTGTTTATCATAATCACTTATAATCATTTTTTAATTTAAGCTGTGAAACTCTTACCAGAAAATCAATTTTATGTCCTTTTCACATAAGCTAAAGCCCAGCCTTTTTAAAATGACAAATATCTACATTCTACTCCCAGCTTCATGACTAAATCTGAATATAGAAAAATGGTAAACAAAAGCATACCTTGCCACCCATAAGCCATTTTTATTTATGTCGAAACATGAGTCTCTTATTCTTTAATATGATTGTCTTTGGCAGATAACTTAATTATAAAGTCTGTATCTGGATCTCCAAATGGTAATTTAGATATTTTAAGGATTTGTGGGATGTTGGCTTTTTCTCGTAACATTTTTAATATTTTTTCAATCATTTATGTATTGTAGTCTGTGGAGTCTGGGCAGTCTGCGTCCACCTTTTTATTGGGGGGAGAAATGGTGATGGTTCAAAGATTTAAAAATTGAAACATTTACAAGAAATAGACAAGTTATACAATAATTGATGAAATGAGGCAGATGTGTTCAGGGGAAAACTAGATACCCATGGCCCAACTGAAGCATTTAACGAGAATTGCTAGTACAGTTGACCCTTCTCAACTCCTGTGACAGTGCCTCCAATTGTAACGCTTGGTGTTTGATGAGTGGATGAATGATTCAACAAATGAATGGAAAGACAGAAAAAGAGAGAGAGAGAGGAGAGAGAATGATTTCCCTATGCTTCTGCATTAGTCCAGATTGCACCACGCTGATGGGTGCATCGTAATCACGGCCTCCCCTACACGAGCTGCTTGTTTGATCAGAGCTGTACTCACTTTCTATGAATCCACACTCAGGAAAATAACGGACATCTCTTAATATAATACACCCAGGCACACACACCATGCAACTTTGTGTTGCCAGGGATATTTTAGAGCTCATTTCTGTCTCCTGCTAAAGGAAGTGCAGGTGTTGAAGGGGGAAAGGCAGCAGAGTCTGAAACTCATTCTAGGAGAAAGAGCACGGCGGGAAGAAATGGAGGGGGTGTTGGAGACGGGCGGGCAGAGGAGGAGGAAGAGAGCTTCACACGTGTACATTTAACTAACAAAGTCGCCTATTCAGAAATTATGTGATGTTTGTATTTCTCTGCTGTAAACCCTTCCAGCAGGAATCTAAGCTACTTTCTTCTCCAGACCACCCAGCAGCCCTCTCTCCATCTCATGCCTTGATATTCCTAAATCCTGGGTCCTAGTGGCACATGAGAGTCATTTTATGAGGAAGAGAAAGAGAATAAAAGATTTGGGGTTAAAGTTTCAGGACAGTTAATGTGGACCCCTATTGCCTTCAAGAAGAAGCCAGGCTACCTTCCGTCACAGTGAGTAATGGTCCCTTTACCCTAAGTGGCAGGGCACAATTTTTCATGGGGCAGTGAGGTGTAGATTGAGGAGGAAGAGGAGAAAGGAGAAGAGGATGCAGAGAAAACAAATGCATCCCTCTGTTCATATATTGATTTCTCCATTGTATTAATTTTCATAATAATATGTGGAAAAGTGAGGAGAGCCATTCTCTTAATTTTACAGAAAAGCAAATAGAGGCACAGAGGAGTTACAGAAACTACCTGAGAACTCATAGCTAGTTAGTGACAGAACTGGAAATAGGATCCAATTCCTTTAGTATTTATCCCAGGACTAGCTTCAACAGAACATACTGGTTAAAAAGTTTAATCATCTGGCAACAAATAATATAGGGAAAGTGAAAGTAAAAATATACATAGAAAGCCATCCAGAAGGATCAATGAAGAGTCATATATTTAAAAACTATAAATTGTGTGATTGATACTGTAAAGATGATGAGAAAGTGTTTCCATCACCCAAGTTGCACAATGTTATTTCCGCAGTTAACATTCCCTATACGGTTTTATTTGTTAATTTAAAAACACTTTGTTTCATTCACGAATATTAAAGATGTTTGCTTTAAATGTCTGACATATGCAGCCTTTATGTAGTATGTATTTTATAACTCAATAAATAATAAAACATGTGATTTGATGTCAAAAACACTTCACATTCCCTGTGTGTGTGACCTTGGGCAAATGTGTTTATTAGCAAATGGAGTTTTGAAAGAGGTCTTTATGTGGTTGTTTGTGGGAATTAAAAGAGATAATGTGATATATACAAGCAAGATCGCTGCTTTTATGCAAACAGAAAACAGTAGGATGAGGCCGAGTGTGGTGGCTCGCGCCTGTAATCCTAGCATTCAGTGAGCAAAAGTGGGAAAATCACTTGAGCTCAGGAGTTTGAGACCAGCCTGAGCAAGAGCGAGACCCCATCTCTACTAAAAATAGAAAAAATTAGCCAAGCATGGTGGCATGTGCCTATAGTCCCAGCTATTCGGGAGGCTGAGGCAGGAGGATCGCTTGAGCCCAGGAGTTTGAGGTTGCTGTGAGCTAGGCTGACACCATGGCCACTCTAGCCCAGGCAACAGAGCGAGACTTTATCTCAAAAAAAAAAAAAAAAGAAGAAAAGAAAAAGAAAAACAGTAGGATGATTTTATGCCAATCTATTGGAGCAGTTATGGGGCAGAAAAGCCATAATTAACTTTCTTCTTGTACATTATTAATATTTTCAATATTCAAGTTTAGTAAGGAAGATGTATACCTGTTATAATGAGAAAATAAACAAAGTTTATTTCAAAGAAAATGTCAGTAATGGAATAAATCAACACGGTGTACCGCCAACAGGATTCAGTGAGAAGTACATACCATTATTTCTGTGTTGTGTCAGCCCAAAGAGCATAATTTGAACCCAATCATGAGAAAATATTAGACAAAACCAAACTGATGGACATTCTACAAACTGGCTTGTCACTTTCGCAAATGTTAAGGTTGTGAAAGTCGAGGAGAGGCAGAGGAACTGTCCCAGATTGAAGAAGGTAAGAAGACATGACCATGAATGTAATGTATAATTCTAGGTTTAGACCTTCTGCTGCAAAGGGCACCATTGGAAAAGTGAGCAAAATTTGAACAAGGTTTCTAAGTGTACTTGCACTATATTTTTCAGTTTTCCTATAAATTTGAAATTGTTTTAGAAGAAATTATTTTTTTAAAAAAAATGAGGTTGTGCTTGCAAAGTGCCTGGCACAGTGAATGGCATGCAGGAGGTATTAAACAAATGTCACTTCTCTTTTGTTCCCAGAGGACAGCAGGTGACACTTTTTGTTAGATGTAACTTACTGAATTTAAATTCTGCTATTTTAGTGGGGTTTTTTTTCCTACACAAAATAAAATAGAGAATAATATGAAGACATTAAGAGTCTTATTAGATCATGAATTTCTAGACTTGAAGGACATGGTCCTCTTCATTTCTGGTTTATCCTCTGGGACTAACTTAGAATCTTGCATAGATCAGAGTCCCAAAAATACTTACTGGATAAATAAATTGTAAGCTCTTGCTTCAAAAAGTTAAATAGAGGTAAAATATTTTATTGAGACATTTGATGGTTTATAAATAAGGTTTAGGTTTCATTGTCAGAGAAAACTGATCCAAAGAGTGTAAACATCTATATTTAAGGATAAAATTTAACTTTAAGGTTTTCTTAAGAAAAATCAAAATGAAAAAGAGCAGTTGTAATCACTTTGTTGCTGGGCTGGTGGATAACATACCGAATAGCACCCAGATACTTTCTACGATCAGCAAATCTATTTCTTATTAATCGTCCCTAAATATTTTTGAGCAAATGTCTACATTTAAATGAAAATGAATACCTCCCAACCCAAGCTATTTCAAAAAAGATTTAGGTTTTCTTTCTGTGCAGTCTTTTGTGATTCAGCTGTTCTGAGAGAAGCAGAATGAAATCAATCTCATTACTTGTATATTTTATCACCTGATTTCAGAGATTCTCTGCTTTGATTACTTAGAAGATAGCATGGTTCTATGATGCTGTCACTGACTGACACACAGATTTAAAGCATCAGATAAGAATATATGGTGATCAGATAAAAAGGCCTGGGCTCTACTAAAAGGTACTAGTAATTTCTCAGCTAGAGGTGAAGCTTGCAGAACCTGCAGAGATAGGGTAGGAACAATTTGCATCCAAGCCCTCACCCTTAGGAAAAACTGTCTTTGTAATCTCCATTCTTCCTCTACCTGCAAAGCAGTCCCAAGAGAATTCTCTCAGAAAACTTCTCTTAGCCTTTTCCCACACTTGTTTTGTGTGATTGCTGATTCAAGTTCAGTGATTCCATTCTTGATCAAGCACATGCTCTGGCTGAGAAAAAGAATGTGAGATGTCTTTTTTTCTAATGTCTAAATCAGTCCCTTGTGATTAACGTGCTAAATGTTACCAAAATCCTTAACGAAAGTGCAACTTGTCTTCCTGAGGATCTAAATCACTCCCCAAACAGAAAGTGACCTTGAGCTTTTCCCCTTTTGTCTACCACAGACAGCAATGATTCTCATATGTTAAAAGAAAAGTGACAACCAGTGATTCAAAGAATCCATTCAAAGATCCCAAAGGAGTTTGGTCCGGTTTTCTCCAATAGGATTCTATTCTGTTGTCAAAGGTTGTAAATATTGTGTTTCTCCAGTTATAAAGACAAAGCAAAACATCTAAGAGCGATAGGGAAAGCCATTCAGTTCTTCTAGCAGTCAGACTTTGTAGAGAAGAATAAAACATTTGGATTTAACTCACATATCAGTGGAAACCACAATCAAGGATAGTTTTCAGTCTGCAAAATATGGCCACAGAGTTTTATGATAAATACATGATATACTCGAAGATTGTCAAATTGCAATGGTATAATTATAACTGTTTTATGACCCTATGATGTTATATATAGTTTTTTCTAAAGTCAGTATGATCATTGTGGAACTTTATAGAAAACCTATAAATTCTAGAATTTCAGGTACTAGGTCAATAGAATAAAGAAAAAGCGAAATAGTTAAGGCCAAATTACTCTTTATCCATGAATTATTTTCCTATGTTGCATATACTGAAAGTGTACTTTTGAACCCAATTGTAAAGGACTCTAAAGGGTGTGCAGTATACCTCATCAAATAGGAAGTTATCGTTTAGAGAAGGCAAAAGCCATAATGCAAATTTTAAATTACTATTAGAAAAAGCACCTACAATGGCTTTGATTATCCAGTCAGCTATGAATAGAATATTACTTGTTGGCTTTTATCAGTGTGTTATTTTGTTACTGCATTAAATTATTCATAATGTATACTAATAAACCTACAGCCTTTGATATGCCAGTGCATCTTTTTGTCTTCTGAAGACAGTGGGGTTTGAAGCAACTATTGATAAAAGAGAAAGGAACAAAATGGTCAGTTCACACCTCAGCAAACCTCCTAACCAGAGCCTAATAGCAATTTATTATGTATCTTTAAAATGCAATTATGGTACCTGAAATTTTTCAAAGAAATGCTTCACTAAAGTGAGACAAACCATGACTTGGCTAAGATTGTGTTTAACCTCATGAATAATAGCACATAAACATGCACAGTGCACACTCGAGCTAACCACCTAGCTGTCTTTCTCAGTAGCGGAAAAGCACGGAATATAACACACTGAGAAAAGTAATTCAACACCTGTGTCACACTGGTAGCTTCTAATGGCTCTGCTCCTTCTTTTTGCATGAAGCAATCAGTAACAGGGTGACTCTTCTTCAGGCTGACCACGAATCCAACAGGCAGTTACAAACAGCGAAACAGCACCTGCTTTAGCAAATGGCCCTGGCAAGCGTACACCACCAGGCGAATTTTTGTGTGGTTGCCTTATGGAAAAGATTACTGCTCTTGAAATGCCCATTCCTGCCATAATTGTGCATTGAAAGAGGTCGGCGTATTCAAATCAGAGGACCTGTGTTCAGATAAAAGGATACTCTGGGAACATGGGAGCAGAGCACGAAGCGCTGGCTGAGCAAGAGAGAAAATGGAAGTGGTAGGTTGAGGCCAATTTCTGGAAGGTCTTGGATTCTGTTCTGAAGATTCTGTACTTTATTTTATAGGTGGTAGAAAGCACCAAATATACAGCTGAAAACAGTGAGAGCATCTAGATGCTAATATGTAAGAATGTTTTAAGTGCCGGGCTTTCTCATCACGTCTGTGACTTGCCTGCCAAACGGTCCTCACGCTTCCCCTCCACTGCACCTCTGTTCCCTGCCATTCTCTCTTCCCTTCTGTACCCGTTTACCCTCACCATCCCGATGAACTCAAAATCAACCCCTCTATAATTCTTTCCCCTATCATCCCATTCAAAAATCCTAATTATGCTTTAATTTCATTTTTAATTGATTTTAGAAGGGTGATTTTTCACGTTTTAATGCCTCTGAAATCCAGATGCACCTTACAATTGATCACTTCTTAGATTCGCTGCCCACCTGGCAGCATTGCAAGGTCCAGGTCTCTGCCTGAGCATGTGCTGGCATGGCCATAACTGCTATTCTTTTCATTTCTTCAGCAGAGTTATGTACCTAGTTGACACTGAGCAAGTTAAGGTTAATTGCCATTTAAAATGCCTTGAAAAGACGACACCCTGCTTCACCGCTGAAACACAAGTTATTGTGTATGCAGAAAGCACAGAAACAGAGCAGAGGGCCATGAATTTTATATTAGCGGACCAAGTATTTCAAAGTAACAATCAAGTGCTTTACAGGACCCAAGAAAGGAAAATACCCACAAGTAGATGATGCCAGGTTGTTTTATTATTGAGATGTTTGCAGAAGGATTGCTATCACATGCCAAGCCATGCAGCTGATGGCAGGAGCACAGCCAAATCCCTGAGAATGGATGAAAGAAATTTCAAAGCAACAAGAAGCTGCTAGGACCCAGTCCTGCATTTGCAGGACTAACTAGGGCAGGCTGTTAAACTTAAATTGTACGGTTGTTTTTTCCTTTATCAATGGCACAAATAATATGTGTCCTTAATAATAACAAGTCATAAATTATATACGTTTGATGAGATGTAATAATTTTTTTGCCACATGCATAATGCTTTTCGTTTGCTTCTTTCTTTGTTTCTTAACTCTTCCTTGTAGATTTGTCATAATCACAACGAGATCGTAGGCAATAAAGGCAGGGCATTTTTCTCCTGGCTCTTTGTATTACTCTCTGCCATTTGCCCAGTACCTTCCACATAGTAAGAATCTTTTCATACGTTAGATTAGTAACAGGAGTCATTGTATTCTGGCTGTACATTTTGCACAAGGAGAAAGGCAGTTAACAGAAGAGAGGTTAAAAGAGAGTTTCAACAAGGTCTGACGCAGCAAGGTCCCATCATTCATATTTGGCAGTGTGGTCTGGGAGAAAGAACACTAACTTCCAGATAGATCTGAGCTCCTATACAGGCTCCATCACTGATTGAATGCGTAAATGTTATAACCAGGCACAGTGACCTAACCCCTCTAAGCCAGGCTTTCCAACTGTAAAATAGATATAATGGTACTAATTTGCAGTAATGTTTACATGGGTAAAAATGTTTAGCCACGCATGTGACTTATAGAACATGTTCAACGAGTGTCAATTTCCTTCCCATCCTCCTCTATTCCTCTGGATTGTTCCTCTGTACAAAAATAATCGGAGAACAGCTCATTGTGTTGGTATGCATGCTAATATATGTTCTGCAACAATGTTTTCATGTCAGGCTAGAATTATCTATGAAGTGTGTGTTTGTTTAATAAAGATACCCGTTTCCACGTTGAAGATGACAGTTTGCAGTCTGGCCAGGAATCTGCATTTTTAAATTAGCTCCCTGAACTGGTGATTGCAACACATCATTGGGATTAAGAATTGCTGTGCTGGTAACACGAGTTATTATTGCCATCCATTCTCATTTTAAGGTTATATCAATGCTTGACATCTGTGTGGGGAAATCAGAGGGTTGAAAAAAGACCGACAATGCAGAAAATCATTGAAAAGTGTCACTTTTACCATACTTTCTGAACTAATATCTTGAGGTTGAAAAAAATTATGGTGTTTAGTATCTTATTTTTCCTTCAGAATCATATGGTACTTAGGGATCAGTTTTTGAAGTTGCATACTGAACTGCAGTCTCTTGATTCACACTAAAATTAATGGTTACTGCTAGTCTTTAAATATTTAAGATAAAATCTGCTCAGACAAATCCTGATCTTATCCTTCATATAAATTCTGGCTACTATAGACTGTTATATCTTCCAAATACCATGGGAGTGTTATAATCATTAATGTGGATACAGACATCTTAAATTACTCAAATGGACACAGGGATGAGGGTTAATAAAGAAAATGATGTAATAATCATTTAAAGTCATTTTTGTATTCAATTTTCCAGAATATCATCATCATTAAATGCATCTTGATAGCAAAACACACACATACACACCACCTAAAACTATGAATAGCTATTGCTTTTAAAGCTCCTGACCCAATAACCATAAGTACCTTAGAAGTATATAACCAAGAAAAAAGAAGAGGTGTTACTGATTAAGTGTCTGCTTAGAGCCAGGCAATACACAAAGGAAACGCATGCCCGTTGTGTCTAAAATCACATAACAAATGTGGAAGGTAGAAATTGTTTATTTTTTACCAAAACATAAAACAAACAAGCAAAAACCAAATGAAAATAAAACAGAGCTCAATCTCAGAAAAGCTTACTGACTTGCCCAAGATGCAAATAGCAGTAGCATTCATAAAGAGGTCTGTGCCTTAAACCTAATGTTCTTTGTGTCAATTTCATACACAAATCTGGGACAAAGAAAAAAAAGGACAAAACAGGCTGGGTTCTGCCTTAAAGCCTAGAGAATTGTAAATCATTCACCAGAACTCTCACCATCAAAAAAAAATGTCTTTGCTGAACAGAGTGTACTTACAAGATTTGGGCCTTAAATAAAAATAGTGGAAGTCTGTGTGTCAGATGTACTGGGAAGACCCAGAGCTTCCCCAATCCTCCCGAACCTACTTGCAGTAGAATAAGAGCCTCTCCTGATACTTGGGATTTCTCCATCAGAACTTTCCCAGTAGCTCAGAGCTTCCATGCCTATTCAAATGCACTTCCCCCTGGGAGGTGTAACACTTTACACTGTCATCAGCCATTCACATTTTAGTTTTGACCTGGGGATTACAAAAGAGGAAAGGAGGGCACTAGTATTTAACTGGGGAGAGAAAATCTCCCAGAATAGAGCTGCTTCCTTGACAACCCTCACCCAAGAACCGGCATAGCCTAAAGCTGGCCTTGCGCACAGCACCCTACAAGGTGGAATATGTTATAGAATTTCTATTAGACGCAATCTTCTTGCCCCAGATTCAGGGACGACCCCCCAAGAAGCCCAAAGCCTTCCCAAATCTGGGCTAGACCGTATATTTACTTCATTTATACATTCTACATTTATGTAATCGCTCTTCCCCAAATCATTACTTGTAGGGAAACTATTTTAAATTTTTTTTTTTATCCTGTTAGGAATAATCTTTTATAGAGAAAAACTTCTCTAAGTACCAATATCTAAACAGTACACTTTAACCCTGACAGTTGGGGTTCAGTGCCTCAACTCTCTAGCCCCTGCTCCTTCTCTTTATCCACTCACAGATTTCAACGCACTGTTTGTCACTGAGGAGGAACCACAGGAAGTTCTTACGGTGGTCACACTTTAGGGGAGAGAATTAGTGCCGAGGCTTTTCCTCACGGAGGGAGCGGTAGGGGGCAGATTAGGTAGCTGCATAATCTCTGGGATGTCTTGCCTGCTTTACTTCACCCTGACCAAATAGACAGCCACCTGCAAAATACTTCCAAGGAGGAAGGATTCAGGGTATGCAACAGAATTTTTAAAGGAAGGAGTGAAGGTAATTTGATGTTATCTGGCTAGTGGTTGCTGGATATGTTAGTCCAATAGTGGACACTGGGAATAACATTCAGTGAAAAGACTCTCTTAGGAAAGTATGAGTTGACATTTATTCCACCCGTCCCTGTCCTATCTATGTAAATCTAAAAAAGATGTCGTACATGTAGCAGTAAGAATACAAGGGAATTCTGTTTTGTTTTGTTTTGTTTTAATTTAGAAGTAAAATGGACTTGCATGAAAAGATGTTCTTGTAAAGGAGAAATAAAACTATGTTTGTTTCCCAATGTTTTTCCATAATCACAATGGCATCACAAACATATTGCAAAGGACAGCTGCTTGGTATTTTTGTGGAATATTTGGAAATATGCCCGATGATTTATTTGTTGGATAGTCTGTATCAGGAGTTAGCCATCAATGCTACTGAGAGCTATATAGTAAAAGGAAGCATGTTCTTGTTACAAGATGAAAAAGCAGAGTTAAAATTAAATACGTCCATTTATGTCAACTATCAAAAATGTACATGTACTCTGTAATCTCAACTATCAAACAAAAGAAAAGTGATAAAATACAGCTACGTTCATATCTGTGTTAATTTAGAGTGATGTCGTTCTAGACTTTTCTCATCTTTGTTTTCCAAGTTGTATATTAAAACTGTTGCATTATTATTAGAAATGAAAGATACGTTTTCAAACTAACATTCAGAAAACATTAAATAATCTAGATTTATCTGTTAACTCAAATACCATACTATTTTTGAATTATTTAAATATACTTAATCTTATTTTTATTCAAGATAATGTATTTCTCAGGATAGACTAGAGATTGATGAAGGGATAATTTAAAATAGAAAGCTTCCAGGTGATCTCTGCATTTCTCTGCCTTACCTGAAAATGAGGTGCATCTAATTTTGAATGGCATTTATTATGCTAGAATTTTAGAAGTTTTTCCTGGCACTTAGTATAGCAGCCAAAAGCAGTTCATTAAGTAACTATAGTCTAGAAAGTTAAAGGCGAGGTATAAAGAGACTATTCCTTGCTTTTGCTTTTATTTTGTTGTTGTTTGCTGCTTGTTTCTTTTTATTTCCACTTACTTTGATCCTGAATTGTAAAATTAGTTCATCCTCTTCTAAGACATCTACTACATACAAAAAAAAATAGAGTTTCAAGAAGTTACAGCTATAAATTCAGAATCATTACAAGGCCTGTCACTATTCTCTGTTGGTTTGATCGAATTCTGGCTTTGTTACATCCGGCCTTCGAGCACCTCCCCTTCAAAGATCAGTGACACAGGCATCTGGGCGTCTGCCTCATTCACCCTTTTTCTGAGTATGGCAAAAACACAAACAGATCACACCATTAATCTACGACACCCAATAGTTTTCAAAATACAAATGAAATCTTCAATATGAATCATTAGTGTTTAAAAAAAGAGCTAAGAGAAAATAATGCACAAAGAGTGAAATAGTTTTCAGTTTTTAGAGAGATTAATTGCTATTCTGCCTCTTGATAGCTCAGTGACTGATGACTTAATTTCTGAGCCTTGGTTTTTCTTATGTCTCTTCTCAGCTATGGGCTCCAAATAAGGCAACATTTTTTCAAAAGCTAAAAATACCACACACATAATTAAAATGGAGTCAGGGTGTGCTGGTCCTTGCAGTGGGGGAGAGGGTGAGGAGGAAGGAGAAATAGTGACTAGAAACATAGGAGGAAAATGATGCCAAAATAACCAAGTGGCAGTCTTTCTTTTTCTCTTCCAGGTTTTAATATTGAAACATTATCATTGCTCTGCTCTGTTTTCATATGCTGCGATCTTAAAACATACAATAAAATAAACTTGAATGTATTTTTAGTGCAAAGAGGAAAAATTAACTGCTCAAGTACGCGAGGTAGCAAGCAGAATGATAAAGTTCTGCACCAAAGTAAGATTTCAGCACCTGTCCTTTAAGAGCTATAAAGTAACCAACGAGGCAAGGCAAAATAAATTAGGAGATATATGACAACACAAGACTTAAGTAAAATTTCAAGAGAAAACATGTGTGTGTGTGTATATAGATAGATAGGAGATAGGTAGATAGATAGACAGATAGCAGGGGTAAAAAGATCTCTTCCACCCCCTGAGGGTTCAAGAATTTGAGTCTATAAAACAAACTGACAATAGACAGATGAACATACAAGCACACTGACATCATAAAGAAGGGCCAGGTGGTTGAAGCTTAAATACCTTCTTCATGAGGGAGAGAGAAGTGGGGGATGTAGGCAATTTTAGAGGAAGAGTGAATGATTTTTAGGGGCGGTGAATGGACCTGAAGAACAGACAGTAGCCCGGGATAAATTGTCTGGCTCTGAGCGTGGTGTGAACTGTAGTCTGACTAACCGCAGTATGCGTCAATCTCCCCCTGTGGATGAGACATCTGAGGAAGGATTCACGATAATTGAATACTTTCTGGAGGACCCTGCCTTTCGGGAGATAGGGGAATGTCAGGGAAGACCCTTCTCTGAATTGACTGCTCCGCAGGTGCTCTCAGTTTGAAATCTAAAGTGACATATTTTAGGCTATCCTTTCCTGAGCCCCAACAATATTACATTCTGTGTTCAATTATTGTTTACTATCATATATTAAATATATGTTATGTTATATATTTTATAGATTTATATGTTCTAGAGGAAAGTGCAAAGGAGTCAGCAAAGCTGTAGGGGAGAAATGGATATGAGAGAAGAAAGAATGGAAATATAGGAAGCCTAATTTGCAGCCCAGAGTCTTGATTTTATTTTCGGGCCAAATGAGAGATATTTTCAACTTTTCCGTTTGAACCTGACAAATTGCTGCTAATACTACAACCACTACTACTAATAATAATACTACTACTTATCAGAAAATGATTAGAGTCATCCTTCAGGATACACGGGGGATTGGTTCCAGACACCCCTCTCCTGCCCTTGCCTCCCCCCTGCCCACCCAAACCCAAATCTGTGCACGTGCAGATGCCCAGTGGGCCCGCAGAGCCTCAGGTATATACACACAAAGCCGGCTCTCCCTATACGCAGATTTCACATCCCACCAATACTGTATTTTCAATTCTAGTTCGGGTGGAAAAAATCTGCCTATAGGTTGACCCATGCAGTTCAAATCCTATTGTTCAAGAGCCAACTGTATCATGTGCAGGGCACGTTGCTGACCACTGAGCCACCCCATCTGATTTAAGGCCGATAACCATGTCTTAAAGGTATCTTAAAGCTTGAGTGACAACCAGGAGGTGGTGGACTCTAGGTGTCAGTTCATACCTGACTGACTCCAAACCCACCCTTTTAACCTCCACATAATTCTATCATGTCTCACGGTAAAAGCATTTCTTAGCAAAGATTAAATCTGTAAGTTTTGTAAGAGATTATGTCTCCATTTCACATGCAGAAGTTAGGTTTGGGTACTCATGGTAGAAAAGAACATACCGCCTTGATTTTTTTATACCCAGAACAATTTTGACTTTAAACTCAAAATTGAGTGCAGGGATATTGTCATGTATTTATGTGGATCTCGGTGCTCTTTTGGCCTGAAAAAGATGCCTCAAACTCAGTAAATTTTTGTCAAATAAATTAGTCAGTTTCACATCTTTCTTTGCTTTTACTTTCCTTTGTCATATTGCCATATGAAATTTAATATTTCTAAGACAAGTTTGGATTTTAGCATTGCTAAATTTTTGGTATAGTTTTGCCTTGGTATGTTTTTTCTTTCCTATGAAATCCCCATTCTTATTATTTGGGGATGGAAAAAAGGAAAGGGAACATTTTGATATTTTTCTTACATAGGACAGTCAAGAACACTGGTTTGAGATTAGGCCGCCTGAGTTTCAATCCCAGCTCTTAAGGTTGCTAACAGTTGCACCTAAAGCAAAGCGTTGATGCTCTCTGAGCTTGGGTTTCCTCATCTGTATGTGGCGGGAACTTACGGCTTAGACTTCCTTATTTAAAGCCCCCAAAACCATGTAATTCCTTACGTCCTACCTGGCACAGAGCATGTGTTCAATATGGAACAGTTAACTTTTCCCCATCTCTCCCTCCTTCTACTCCAAACTATTTTTAAGTAATTAAGAGAAAGATCATTCTGATTTTTAAAAACCATTTGATTTCATAGACAAAAATGTAATCCATATAACAATTTATCACAAAAGATTTATAATAATTTACTTTCACTCTGTCAATTCTTCCATTAGGCTACAACTTGTCAATACAGCAAAATTTTCTATTCCTCCTAATGACAGACATATTTAATCCTTTTAGTATAATATGCTACGGTGAGGTTCATAAAATGTGCAGTTTTAAAATGATTAATATACCTCCTAAAATGACCTCCTGCATATGCTCTTTGCCAAAAATTTGATTAATTTCGCGTATTACATTTTTTGTAACCCATGAAAGTAATAGGCATCATAAAATAATAATAACAAAAAAGAAAACAAAATTCTGGTTCTATTTTTTTTTTTTGGAGTAGGTTATATTCTAAATATTTATTAGGCAATTTCCTCAGGTTAAAAACATAATCAGAAAAAAACTTAGATTATTTTAAGTGTCAAAAATCATCTGCTTCAACTGTAAATTGGTAAAGTCAAATTTAAAAATAAGTACAGCACTCAAAAACATTCCTTTTCCAGCCTCTTCTCTCTGTCATAACAGGGATTCTGGCTTCCGTCTATCCAATCCTCATGGCAGTTTTAAGTTGTCAGCATGTTAAACTATTAAGTTGAAACAAAAATTCTTTATTTTTTTAAACTAATATTCTGTCTAAATTACTTCAGAGCTTCAAACTTAACATGTTTGGAAAAAACCTCTCAGTCATTCAATACTTAGTTTCCTGAGGAATTTTACTACTCTTGAGAAAACAAATTGGTCTCAGAAGCTGATTTTGTTCCCTTCTTTGCACCGGCTGCCAGAAAACTCAGAACCAAATTTGAGGCAAATGTATATGTTCTAAAGTATGCATTTTGTTTATCAACCTCCCTCTAGACTTCCTGCTATTTTTCCTATACATATGTTTCTATTATTCTAATTTACTTTCTCATTTTACTTGGCAAATTTTGTTATTATATTCTATTTTGTCATATTAAATCGTCTTATTTTTCATCCTAACTTTACCTTTTTCTCATTCCCATATTCAATGGTTCATAAAATCCTTGAGTTTCTAACTTGTAAATCTGTGTAAAGGCACTCTCCTTCTCTTTCATGGTATCATCTTTATTTTAGTTAAGAAATTCAAATAGCTTTCTACTTGGTTTTTCGGATGTTGTTTCATCTCTTCAAATGGTTTTTATACTGTTGCCAAAAATGACTTTTGAAAATATGCCAGTCTGTCTATACATGCCACAGTTAAAACCATAACAAAGTAGCATAGTCACAAGTACAACGTACTGCTTGGCTCTTACTTTTGTTAAATCTATGACTCTTCCGTGTATAATCACCCATGTGTTCCCTTACAAATAGATATTTGTAAGAACAATTATCAGGCTCACTATTGTGAAAGATAAAATGCTCAGGGCAATTAAAGAGATGATTTTATTTAGCTTATTGCAATAGAAAGAATGTTTATTAATGAGGAAACACTCAAAAAAAAAAAAAAGAGAGAGAGAAAGGCACTGGAGTTTTATAGAGGCAGGTAGACAAGAGAATAATCCAGAGTTGCAAGGGAGTCATGCAGAAGGGTAGAGACGAGTCTTATCAAAGCCACTGAGAAGGGGCGGAGGTGGGAATATGATAGACCAGATGCACCGGAGTGCACCCTGACTGTTAGTCATTTCTGGAAACATAAAAGTATGTTTATGAGTATGTTATGAGAGTATTTGGTGGGGAAAATGGGAAGATACCTTAACCATAACTATTTCCCAAGAAAATAGGGTTCAAGTAAAGCTGGACTGTCTAGAAAGGATATGAAATCAACCTAAGTGTCCACCAACTGATGAGTGGATAAAGAAAATGCGGGGTGTGTGCTTATATGTATGTGTGTGTGTATGTTTGTATATATGTGTATATACACATATGTGTGTATATTATGTATACACACACATACCATGGTACA
Organism: Lepilemur ruficaudatus; assembly: GCA_963574885.1. Lineage (NCBI taxonomy): Eukaryota > Metazoa > Chordata > Mammalia > Primates > Lepilemuridae > Lepilemur > Lepilemur ruficaudatus. The sequence continues at coordinate 16,787 of CAUYRT010040376.1, forward strand.
CTACTCAGCCATAAGAAAAAATGAAATAATATTTTTTGCCGTCACTTGGATGGAACTAGAGACCATTATCCTAAGTGAAGTAAATCAGGAAAAGAAAGAACCTTAAATACTTCATGCTCTCACTTATAAGTGGGAGCTCACTCCAGTTATGCGTGATCATACAAAGTGGAATAACAGACATGGAAGAGTTCAAAGGTGGGGGGGAGGGAGCGTGTGAGTGATGAAAAGTTACCTATTGGATACAATGTGCACTATTTGGGTGATGAGTACACTAAAAGCCTGGACCTCGCTGCTATACATGATGCCCATGTAACAAAACTGCATTTGTACTCCCTGATATATTATAATTAAAAATATAACAAAATGTTTAAAGAAAATTTTTAAAAAATTTGGACATTGTCACTATTCATCCATTTGACAAAATTGTGTGTCCTCACATTTATATTAAAAGTGTGCACACAAATGAAAATAGAAAGAAATGCCAATTTCCTGAACGTCTCCTAGTGTTCCCCTTGTATGCTCTTATATACTTGGTACATTTTGATCTTAACAGGAAGGCAGAATATATAGAAAAATTGATTTATAAAATCAATTTTAGAATTGTCAATAACAGGAAGAAAAAGGAGTGGGCCCCAGGAAGCTGCGTCATTCAAGGGACATGCTCTCCACCCCAAGGCCAGATGACACCGATGCAAATGGTTGAGACTTTGAGAAACCCTGGCCCGTAATATCATCTACCTTAACCTTTGCTATGACTGAAATTTCCTTATGCCCCTCACTTAGTAACCGTGAGCACCACTAAATCCCTACAATCCAGGCAAGTAGAATGAATTCCCCATTGCTGGTTTAGCTATTGTTTCAGATCACCTGATTGATTAGGGATAAGGAGTCAATTAGTGGGACTCTAGTTTCTAAGAGCACCTGAAGCTCTCATTTCATGGGTATTAAATCACCCCAGATTCCTCCCTCTTAATGGCATGTTGGTAGTGCAGTAATAGCTCACTAGAGAGCAGGCTTGCCTCAGCTGTTCCTGCCTCAGCCAGGTGGTCGAAGGAAAAACGAATTTGCTTACCTGTGAAAACAGGTTGCCTATAAATCAAAGGAGGTCAAGTTATGTCCACCAGATGGAGGTTTTAAAATCTTAATGTGTAAGTTAAGATATAATGGATTACTGGAGGTGAAATTTTAGTAAGGTTGAATCATTTTGTTGCCTTCTGGGATCCAGGGGGAGCAAAAGGTTACTGTTACAGTGAGCAAGAATGAAGTTGGATTTTCATCTTAGGTGACCTACTTACAAAAGATTTGATTCTGACCCATTAATTTTCAAAATCATATCTAATTATCTATTGGTATGGCTTACTGAGGCTCAAAAATGTGTTTTCTCCTTCAAGTGTATATAGTTTCTTTTCCACGAGTACTGGATTTAGGCGTGTTATAATTATTCTGGTTTAAGGGTTGTCTAAACAGCCAAGGTATCTCTCTCTTTCTTTCTGCCTCTCTCTCTCTTTTCTGCTTTTGTCTTTCCCTGGGAGTGTAAAATGAAGGGTTACAGAAAAAAAGAGGAATCCAAGTCAGTCAGTTTTCTGTTTTTGGACAGTTAGAAAATTGAAGCATTGTTTAACATATAGCTTTGTTGTTAACTGTGGATTTCATTTGTCCATGTTCCATCACTAGAGTTAACTGTGTGAACACATTTGGCCATGAATGATATTTTTGTTATGAAATAGTCACAAGAGAAGCTGAAAGAATCCATGACTGACAAAGGATATTATCATAAATGCTTATACATTCCTGTGTATGAATATGTATCTGTATGAAATAAATGATTTTAGATTATTTCAAATGTTCATTCCAGCTGGGAATTATGAATATCTTCTTCCCTCCCTTGGTCTTTTTTGCCTTCCAAGTCCATGGTGTACTTGTTTCTTACCACCCGTTTTGGAAAAGTGTGAGAATTTACATGACACTTGTCTCTTTCCTGGCATACTGAGGATGAAGTTTTCCTTTTTCATTCTCTGTTGTTGACTGGTGAGCTTAACATGTTGCTACACCGCGATGCCCAGCAGAGAACATGACTATTTTTGTAAAGGAGAGGACGTTCGGGTAAGTGGGTCATTCAATATGTAGATTCCTTTTACGTCTCTTAACATAAGCTTTCTTACCCTATCTTATATCCTGAGCTACCTTTAAAATATCACATTTACATTTCACACCTTTGTTGAGATGTTTTTCTTTGACTTATAACTTTAATGTTCTTTTACACAAAAAGAAGAGGTTATTTTAAAAGATCTAAATCTTTGAAACATTTAAAAGCATTTGATAGATGTTATTACTCTTAATGGAAAGGAAAGAAATAATACACACCTTTAATTTTTTTTAGTAAAGTGACTTTTAATGAGAACAATGAAAATGTGAATTGTGATTCTAGCTGTAAGTCATGTTTTGATACAGGTTCCTGACTTGAAGTCGTTTAATGCATACTGGACAGAATTAAAATCCATTTTTTTAGCTTATTTTTAAGCAGTCATAAAGTTGAGGTGAGATTTTATTTTGATGTGTATTGTAATAATTATTTTCCATTATATTTTAAGACTTTTAAACTTCACAGTAATGCCCCCTATTCTCATATATTATGGCCTTCTTATGTTGTTTGTGGACATCAGAGCTAAACTGATTTGTAGAAAGTTCCTAAAACAAACTATTATAATTCCTATAAAATAAATTCATGTTAATGTAGACAGTGAGGTAAGTAAGAAGATGGTTTTAGTTCTCAGTGTTAGGCTTAAAGTGAATTGGCTTCAGAATCATTGAGCATGAATGCTTCACCCCAATGAGAATGGTTGTCCACCCAGTTTTTTGTTTTTTTATTCAGCTATGCAGATACATACCTATGAGCCAGCTAAAATCACCTATAAGCTTGTACAGTATGTACCAGCTCATTTGCCTGATTCTTTGATCTGTTGTAAGTATGCTGAACCTAAGATAAGAACATTGTCTATCTATAATAGCCCATTTGAAAATACATACATAGACTTGTCCTTGGGAGGCATCATTTGTTGCTTGCAAAGGCATCAAATGATTCCTCTCTGCCTTTGGGTTTCCAGTTACATTACTAGAATAAAACATTGACACTACCACACACATACTTTTCACTACTGTGTATTTTTTTTTCCTATTGGAATTTAGAGAACTTAAGAACAACAACTCAACTCAAGGATACAATTCCTGATTCAACAGCTCAGTAACACATGTCCCTAAAATATGTCTTATGAACTGAACAAATAACATCAAGAATTAAGTTTATTTTTATAAATTATTTCTTAACATATATAAAAAAATTGTTAGTAATCTAAGTGTAATATTTAAATATTGCCAATGAGATTACTACAACAATTTTCATTTCAATAACTCATGTTTCCCTAAGCAGTAGGACAACCCCTGTAGTTGGTGAGATTTTTGTATACTAAAGAAATTTGGATGGTCCCTGTGTCATGTTTGATGTATATGACCCATTCTGCCAATAGTTTTAGTGTCCTCACAACTGTAAATGAACATTTCATTAGAATAAGTAAAGAAAAATTATCAGACCTTGAAAGACAAATCTATTCATCAGTATTTTGAATAGTATACGGATTTTTTCCATTGTAGAAATGACTACTTTTTATTGTAGAAATGAGAGAATAAATGATTATGTGCATTTTTCTGATGGGAATATAATAGAATATAATTAAAGAATTTGCTAAAGGTAACAAATGGAGAGGCATAGATGCTATGGTTTGAAAGTGGTTTGTTCCCACCAAAACTCACATTGAGGCTTGGTCCCCAAAGTGGCAGTGTTCGAAGGTGTGGCCTTTAAGAGGTGATTAGCTCATTAAAATGAATTAATGTCTTTCTTGAGGGACTGGGTTAGTTCTGGAGGGAATGGATTAGTTATCATGGAAATGGATTGGTAAGCTAAATAAATCTCTTTCCTTTATAAATTGCCCAGCCTCAGGTATTTTGAAATACCAACAGAAAATGGACTGAGACAGTGAGTCATAACCCACCAGTCTGCTGAGGCTGGTGAACCAAATTCTGGTGATTACATCACTTTAATTTTTGATGATGCTAATATTGGTGATAATAATGACAGTAAGTACATGTAGCAATTTGCTATTTTGTAGAGATCTTTCCAAGTATTTATATATAATTTAGTAATCAAAATAACCACAAGAGACAGGTATCATTATTGTTTCTATTTTGTATTTGGGGAACAAAACTGTAAGGCACAGATTAATCAACCAGCAACAGTGAAGTTTTGGAAGGACTAGCTCTCACATCCAGGTCTTATTTTGTGCTCTTCTATTTTTAAATCAATCTACTTCTAGACTTACTGTAATATAAAATTCAGTGTTTATGATGTCCATGGGTAATAAAACTTACACTTGGAATGTGTTTAAATATAAGGTTGCCAGTTGATATGTTACAGATTATTACCAAGCCAATGAATATCTATTGATTTGAATACCTATTGAATTAACCATGGCCCAAGAATCTAACCTTCTTAACTCCCTCCTAAATCACTCTGCAGGTACTCATCCTGATAAGCATATCCTCTGAAACTAATCCTAAATTCTGGCTATAGCTCCTTCCAAGAAGCTCAGTTCTAGATCTCCTCCTTTAGGTCTCCTTTCCTTTTCTGCAGGAAAAACACAACAAGCTTTAGAGATAGGCTCTACAAAGAGCCTCTAGACAAGCAAACCGTTACATTAATATACACTCCAACTTTGAGATTTCCATTTTCAGATGTGATGCATTAAGCCACATCAACAACTAGGGGAAAATGTATACATTATGGTAAAAGTATATTTTTAAAGACAATGGAAAACTATGGAAGCAACAAGGACTAGAGAAATAAAATCCCAAGAGGAAAGAGCCCTTACTAGGTGAACTGCAAGTTGACAGCTATTTTATTACCTAAGGGCACTTGCAGATTTGAGGTGTGAGTCAAGGTTAGGGCTTGGCCGTGGCAAACATAGACAAAACAATAGAGCTTTTGATGGTCCTTCGGGTTGGCGCGATGGAGAGGAATGTAAAGGACCCGCAGACCCAAAGCCAGCTTTCCCCAGGAAACCCCTGCTGTGTTCTGGGTGGGATGAGAGGATGAAGGACTCTTCTGCAGTTTTGCAGTGATGAGAAAACAGCATCCCACTGAGGTGTTCTTCCGTAAGAATGCACCGGGCTCCTCACTGACTGCAAAAATTCAAAGCTGCATAAGATAGTAGGCTAAAGGGCTAAACTCAGAGGTATTATTTATTCTCCAATAGCTTTCCAGGGCTCAGTGGACAAGGCTCTGCCAGACTTCCAATCACAAGTCTGGAAGGCCACATCTGAGGAGTAAGAATCAAGCCGATATGCATGAAGTTTATCTCAGTCTTTAATTCAGCCCACACCAGGCTTAGTCCTTGGCATTGACATGTCTGTTCTGTGGTCCCCAACGTTGTTGGCACCAGGGACTGGTTTCATGGGAGACAATTTTTTCACAGACCAGGGGTTGAAGAAGAATGGTTTCAGGATGATTCAAGTGTGTTACATTTATTGTGCAGTCAAACCTCTCTGCCAGTGATACTCTGTATTTGCAGCCGCTCCCCAGCACTAGCATCACCGCCTCAGCTCCACCTCAGATCATCAGGCATCAGAGTCACATAAGGAGCACGCAACCTGGATCCCTCCCGTGCGCAGTTTACAGTAGGGTTTGTGCTCCTCCGAGAATCTAATGCCCCCACTGATCTGACAGGAGGCAGAGCCCAGGTGGTGATGCCAGTGATGGGGAGCAGCTGTAAATACAGATGAAGCTTCATTAGCTCACCCATCACTTACCTTCTGCTGCACGCCCTGGTTCCTAACGGGCCATGGACCAATACCAGTCTGCAGCCTAGGGGTTGAGGACCAGGCCCACAGTTCTATATGTGTAACAGAGGAAAATAGCACCATCTGAACCAACAATCAAGAGAAATAAAAGAAGACCCACAGATTATGGAGATACTGGAATTAGCAGTCAAGGGCATTAACCATTATCAATATTAATTAAATAAAATAGTAAAAGAGGTGGACAAAATAGATGAAATTATGAGAGTTTCAAAAGATAATTAGAATCTATTAAAAAATTAATGTTTGTCCTTGATGAGAAACATATTACCTACAGTGAGGTCCCTTGAAATTCTCTGAACCTTAATAACTAGATGATGGGATATTGGAGAGATTGAGAAATTGGGAAAAAAGGCATCCATGTTTATGAAACACCCAATATGTGCTAGATGTATGCTAAGTGCATTACACATATCATATCCCTATTTCCTTCTATAGAGTAGTTATCATTATACATCAGAACTTTACCAAGTGTTGAATTTAACAAAGCACACAAACTCCTGTTTGCTCATTTTCATTGTGTACACAGCCTCCTAACATTGGGCACAATGATAAATGAACACACACCACCCAAAGAGCGTGTCATCATGGGCTTGCAGGAACAATACCCCAGGAGCTACCCGAAAGCTTCTGGGTACACCTAGCTAAACTAGGATATTCCTCACCCACAGATTTTAGCTTGTCCCTTAAGGGGACAAGAGTGTTTAATCAGGAGTGGAAAATAACTAATTTTGTTTTATGTTTATACTTTTTTATGCTTATTAAGATGAATTGAGTCATGAAGTAGTAAATGAGCCACATGATTAGAAACACTCCAAGAGCTGAAGACTGTAAATCTTATTTTTAAGGACTTCCTGTGTAGTACCAGCTCTGTTATTGATGGTGGGTTTTATACACATGCCTGATCTTTGAGTTACTAAAAAATACCACTGGAAACTGCATTCCCAGGAACAATGGAATCCCTGGTGAAGTGTTTCCTCCCTGAAGAATAGTAAAATGTCAAACAGACAAAAGTAGAAAAAATTATGTCTCTAGACAGCTGCATTGCCAGTGTAAGTTTAGAATGCACTATTTCATACTGTACACAGAGTCGGCTATCCATCAATGATTCTACAAAAAGACCATTTTGATAAAGGAAAAAGATCTTAATTATTCATTGATCTTTCCTATCCAGAATAACTAATGGCAATAATAACAGAAAATCTGCTTATTTTGAGCGCCTGTTAAGGCAGGCACTTTACATATATATCTTTTATTTAATCCTATCCCTATTCTCATTTTAGAGTTGAAAAGGCAGGTATATGAACAGAATAAAAAATTTTCTCTAAAACACTCAAGACATTAAGCAGAAAAGTCTAGATTTAAATCCAATTTATCTGAAGCTGCCTTGGCAATTGTAGCACATAATTATAATGATAATGCCTTGTTTACCTACACCTTTCTACAAGTGTTGAAGTGCTGCACAAAAGCATGCAACTGATTTCTTTCTATGCCTATGAGGTTAGTATACGTATATTATTACTCACAGCCAGTCACATGCACACCCTGCATTGAAATTGGACCCATATCTTAAGACTCTTAATGCAAAAAATGCTTTTTACTCTTGGGCAGATTTTTAAAACAAATTAAATAGAAAGAACAGGAGTCCCCAAACTAGATTGCCTCCTAATCTTGTTTCTTATTTGATTTTTTTTTTTGACTTCGTGCCTGGGTATATATATTTTTTTATATAGAAATAATTTCTCTGAAACATGTTCTCCATAACATCTACTGCATCTCCTACCCTTTACTCTCATGTGTAAAACAACATCCATTTACCTTATTCTACCTGTCTATAGAAGAAACACATTTGTTTCATAGAATATACACAAAAAAACGAGAAGAAAATATAAACCACTCACTTTTCTCTGATCAAAAAAGAGTCACTGCTAACATTTTTTACATGTCTCATATCTGTGTCTGTTCATCTCCATTTTTATCTCCATCCTTGCTATCTGCCTTGAATGGACTTTGCTTTCTTTTCTTCTAGGCACATTCAGTCACGGCATGTATTGTTTTGTGGGTTGCTGAATTTCAACCTGCTACTGCTCTTCATTCTGGTCGAAAGGATGAAGAAGAAGTTAATGAGAGCAAAAACACGTTGTTCACATGGAAGATAAAAAAAAAACGGCAATGGCTCTCTAACATTTCTGGAAACCAGCGTGCCAATTCTGTTGGGTACAAGCCTCTCCCCAAAGGATAAAGGGATAGGAATACACCACAAAATCTTATTTGGCCCCAAAATTATGGAGTTTGGCCTTTAACTTAGACTTGAGAAGATCCTATAGCTATGCAGAGAGGAATCTGTCTGGGTGGAGAGCAGTCGAGAATGTCGTGGTTTAGGAGGAAGAGGAGAGACAAATTTGGGACAATGTGTAAGAAAGGAAAGGCAAATGCCCTTTCTCAGTTTATTTCCTATTGCACTGAGAGAACTTCCTACCTGTGAAAAGCACTCAATAATTGGAAGGTACGAATATGCATGTTGGACCTTGGCAAAAACACTCTGCCTTGGGTGGGAGCCACAGGTAATATAAAGGCATGCCAGGGAGCAATAAATAAGGATTTCACAGTTGACTATTTCTCATTTATCATGTTTTGTTTTGCTTTTTGTAAATAGTCTACTGTAATGTCTCCCAAACTTTTCAGCCTGGGACAAATCTAAAATATTCAGGGAAAGGAGGAGAAAAGGAAGAAGAACCTACTTATCTCATCTAAATCTTTTCCTATTGTGAATATTTGCACATATGGGCTCAAGCAAAATCATCAGCCATTATTCCATGGTGAAGAGTATTAGTCATGGGCAGCCATATGCAAGCATCAGCTTTTTTATCTTTTCTTCCATTATAATTAAAATGCCATCTACTAGTGTGTTTACCCAACAAAATTGGAAAGCTACGATCTTTGGACAATGAGTTTGTTACTGAAAAACAAAGGAATTTGGGGAAAATATTTTACAAGTATTCCATAATGGGAATATACTATTCTTCATGGTTCTATAGGAGTAGATGCAAATCTCATAATTCAAACTACTTAAGAAGATAAAAATGTTATCGTGACATACTAATTTAGATAATCATTAATAAGAATGTTGAGTTTTAATCTAATTTTTAATTTCACATATTAATCTATTGGCATAAAACTAACGATAGCTTGTCTAAACATCACTATCTAATTCTTGGATTTTCAGTATTTTTTTAGTTAATTTAATTTTTCCACCCTTTTCCTACCTGTATTTTTTTACTTGAATTTAAATTTCGTGAATTCTCTTAGTCCCTGCAGAATTAATTAACTCTATATCTAGAGTAAAAAAAGGGCCAATTTAGCAGTAGCTGTGTTGGGTGATTCTCATTTTGAGCACAAATGTCTAATCAACACCTGCAGCCCGGGTGTGCATTAGTTAGTTTACTCTGCATGCTGCTGAGAAGGGTAACCTAACGATGCTTCTGATAGACTAAACATTTGCAAATGAGCCCTCCAGTGCCTAACTTATCCATGCAGTATAAAGCAAGCAGGGCTAGTTTGAAGTACTTTGCCTTTCCTTATTTATTATGACCAATATGTTAGGTTGGTGTTATATAAACACGCCAGCAGCCCAGGCATCTGGTATTGAAGATGTTACTCATTTCTGTGATTGAGAGAAAAGGTAGCAGAATAGCACAGTTTAATTTATCTGATATTTTTCTATGCATTTTTAACTCTATTTTTTACTTAATATGAACGATATTTTTCATTAGTTTTAAGAATTTTACAAATTGCTTCTTGAAAAATGGATTTTGTTTAGTAAATTGGTATTTTAAAATAATAATGTAGCAATAGTTTTTTTCATATCCTGAATGCATAATGCATATTCACAGCTCTCCATATTGCATCTAAAAATCACTTACAATGTTAGACAACCCACACTGGCTTTAAACTATTAAAAATACAGAAATATTATGCTATAAAATAATAGATATTATATATTTTGTTCTGAAAAATAAGGTCAAGAGTGTTAATGTTTAACTGTGAATTCAGTATACACTATATAACAATACAAGTTTGCACGTATTCAGTTTCAAATACAGAGTAGATGCCAAATTGTTTTACAAGCAAAGTGAGCATTGTATTCTTTTTTCCAAGAGTAAAGGGCAGAATTCAAAATATAATTTTCTTGGCTCTGACTAGCATTTTTATTTTTCTTCCCAGTGATGGGAATCAGTTCTCAGTGGAGCAATTGGAGTTGTGTCTGCTTTACGCAGCCTGGGCTGGAGCAAGCTCAAAGACCAAGTTTCCTAGAGTCAGCAACAGACGAGCAAAAATAACCTGTCTAAGCTTTAGATTCTAAATCCAGAATCGATAATTCACTGTTCTGTAGTAATTAATAGAGAAAAAATATTATTTGGTTGAAGTTAAAGTTTTTCAGTGAACCAAAAATTCTCCCTAGGATCTGAAGATAAGGAATGGTATTTCTGCACTGGAAGGTCAAATAAGGCTGGCTTTGCTAATGAAAGAAACTCAGTAGATATCTATGATGGATCACTAGACCCTCTGTATCAGCCACAAGTGCCTACTGGAATGGGAGCACTTTTTAAAAGCAGACCTCAGGGTTACTCTACTGTGGCAGTTTTCTTGGAGTAACTAACATGTTAGAGTCCTCGCTTAGACGAGGGGCAGGGGACATGGAAGGCTCCTATGCGAAGTTCTAATCAGATGGGATGGTTGCGTGCTATGCGATCTCCACGGGAAGTCTGCCAAGCCAGCGGTTTAGGAATTTTGCTTACGCTGACATACTTTCTCCCCCATCTTTCCCTACCCACCATGCCTGTGACTATGTCTTGACACTTATCTAAAGCCAGACATAGTATAAACGTGCTAGCAACCTTAGTTCAAGATTGTAGAAAAAAATCAATTAATGTTGAAAACACATAAGAAAAACAAACCATGTGAAAAGTGTGTATATATTCAGAATAGATCACAGAATCCCCATTTCAGTTGACTTAGGACAAGCTGCATAAATATGTGATGAGAGCACTGGAGATAAACTCATAGGAGGCATGGCTCCAGAATTCTGGAAGCCAGAGGCAGGGGTGCTTGTTGCTTGAGCCATCCAATCCAGGTGAATGTGTGGTTTAATTGTTTACATTTGCAGGCCTCTCTTCCAAGATTGGCCTGAATCTTCCAAGGGAAAGAGCTTATGGTATTTCTCCTTTAAAACTCAGCTCAGGCATCCATCATCCCTCATGGTACCTGTCTCTAGCCACCTCGCTGCAGTTTGAGTGTCCTCCCCGTCGTAAGCTGCACATATCTGTATAGTTAGCCTTCGTGTCGTAATCATTCTTTGAAAGCCTATTTCTTCTGTTACACTTCTCATGGGCACAGGGTTTGTCCTTCTGTCCTCAAAGCCTAGCACAGCACCTGGCCTACAGCAGGCATTCATTAATGGGTATTGAATGAGTGAATTCTAGCCTTGGTGTCCCTTACTCCTGACATCTCAGATATGCCTCCTGGTTACTCATACAGATATATTGAACGCTTTCCTTCAACAGGTGGTTTCAGCCAGCCCTGATCATTCATGCTCAGTGTACAACTATGGAGAGACAGGGGCTTGAAATGTTAATGGACATAGTCTTTTTCTCCTACCTTTTGATGCTAAATTAGTGAATATTGTTGTTGTTGTCATTGTTGTCTCTACATTTTTCGTCCTCTGATATCCTTATCCCAAAACCTTCTTCAATTTATTTTGGTAATAACAGCATAAGTAGTTAGTGTTTCTTATGCTTCTCTATGTTGATTAGATGCTTTTTGCCTTCCCTATTTTCACAAGAAAGGCCACTAGGTTAACTAAGCACATCAGAGAAACTTTCTCCGTTAAGAAAAACCTCACCACTCTGTCGTCTGTAGATCTCACATTACACAATGGTAGGGCATAAAGATTACATCTTATTTCAGTCATTTTAAAAGAAGTATTCATAATCTGTCTCAAAGCAGAGAGGGATTGATTTTTAAAAGAAAAAAATCTAAAGTCACAGAAAATTAGAAGAATTAGAGGTAAGTCATCAAGATGGACTGGAATATACCAAGGCAAACATGCATTTCCTAGGATCCACTTGCTTTGGCAGGTCTCACTCTTAGAAGAATCTGGACCACCCAGACTTGGTGACAAGGTTAAGGCCAACAGAGCAGTGTGAGAAGCTTCTGAGCTGTGGAGGAACTTCAGAACCACCGGCTGTAGCCTGATAATGCCCAGATCTACTTGAAATCTATAAAAGATGACTTGCTCTTCTGAGGGGGATTTGGAATTTATCCAACCTTCCTAGAAGTTAGGTGGAAATTAAAGTACCTGTAGACATGCAGGAAAATGTTATTCATTTTTCTTGGCTTACTTTGATCCCGTCAGTGCATTTGGTTCTGAGCAGAGAGACCATTGCCAGAGTTTGAGGAGATACAAAAAAAAAGCACTCTAGGGTCACTACAATTAACAACAATTTATTATATATTTTCAAATAGCTGAAAGAGTAAATTTTGAATGTTCCCAACACAAAGAAATGATTGTTTCAGGCGATAGATATGCTGAATCCCCTGCTGTCATCTTTACATGTAGTATACATGTATTGAAATATCACACTGTACCACCGACATATGTACAATTATTGTGTGCCAGTTAAAAATAATAAGAAAAGAAAAAAAAGAAAAGAAAAAAACGTTGTTACAGTATTGCCCTTGGTACAGTGAACGTTCTGAATACAGGGCAATATTCTTATTTGCTCTTCATCAATGGACGCTTGGCTTATTTGTACCTTTTGTTACTAAAAACAATATGTATGTGCGTGTGTGTGTGTGTGTGTGTGTATAATATATGTCCTGGAATACATGTGCCAGAGTTTCTCTAGAACAGTATTTTTCAAACTGGGAGCTGTGACCAGTAGTGGATTATAAAATCAGTCCATTGAGTTAAAATCATTATTTTTAAAAAATGATTTTGAATAGGATAGAAAATATCACAGTTTAGAGCACATAGTAAGAATAAATATTACTTCCCAAAACTTTTTTTGTGTATTTTATATGTATACATGTAATAGACATTTTCATTGTAGATCATGATAAGTAGAAATGAAACACAGCATTATGGGTACATTCCTAATATGGAATTGCTGAGCCATAAGGTACAGATACAAATTTCTAAGATAACATCAGATTGTTTTCCAAATTTGTTTTCTGAAAATGAACATTCCCACAGTTTACAAGTTTCTGTTGTGACACATCTTCAGCAGCAGTTGTTATGAAAGACTTAAGTTTTTCCTACTGTGGCATGCCATGGTGATTTTAGCATGCATACCCTTATTACCAGAGATGTTCATCTCATTTTTAAGGGTATAGGGTTTCCTCTTTTGAGAAGTGCCTATCATGTCTCTGTTTTTCATTTGGTTTTTGTTTTTGTTTTTGTTTTTTAATTTTTGCCTATGATTTTCATATATGGGAAATATACATATTATATGGTCATATGTTTTAAAGCTAAAATATCTTTTCCCAAACTATGAGTGGGTTTCTTACTTTATCTCTCTTATCTTTTGGTTAACAGAGTGTTAATTTTCTTGTAGTCAAACTGATCATTCCCTTCTTTTATTAGATTGTGATTTTTGTGTTATATTGAAGAGTTCTTTCCCTACCCTGTCATAAAGCTATCATTGCATATTTTATCCTGTTTTTTTTTTTTTTTGAAGTTTTACCATTCAGATTTAAGTCTTTAGTTCATCTGAAATTGATTTTGATTTGTGGTATGAGGTAAGGATCCAATTTTGCTTTTTCCATAGAGGTAGTTAGTTGTCTAAGCATCTTTTATGAAACAATCCATTGTTTCCTCTTTGATCTATATAATAATCTAAAAACTTTGTATGTGTTAGTGTGTTTTTGTACTTTCAATTTTGTTCTAGTTAATTTATTTTTCCTATCAAGTCACCTTAATTGCTACAACTCCCCCAGTTTAGAGTAAGTCTTGATGGCTGATGAACACTTTTTTGTCTTCAAAAATGTCTCAGCTATTTTGAGTCTTTGCTTTTCCATAAATTTTAAAAGCAGCTTGCCAAGTTTCAGAAAGTCTTTTGAGATTTTTATCAGCAGCATCTCTAAATACTGTATATATTGTTGCTATTTTAAATGCTATTTTATAAATTGTGCTATTTGTTTGCTACTAGTCTATAGAAATATACTTGATTTTTATATTTGTATTTATTCTATGCCCAGCCACTTTGTTATCCTTCCTTATCTGTTTTATTATATTATACCTCAGATATTTAAGTTTTGGGAGGTAACAATTATTTCATCTTGAAACTACAAATTTTATTTCTTTCTTTCTAATCCTTACGCTTATTTTTGTTTCTTGACTTACTGCTCTGAGTAGGCTATTCAGAGCATGCAACTCTATCTTAATCCTGAGTTTAGTGGAAATATATTTAAACATTTTACCATTAAATACAATGTCTGCTATAGGGTTTTTATAAATATCCTTTAGGTAGGTACTCTTCCACTTTTAGATTTTTAAGCAGATTAATCACGAATAGATATAGAATCTTACTGAATATCTTTTGGTACTTATTGACATAAGCATATATTTTCCCATCTCTAATCTATTTGTATGGAATATAACTAATATATTTTCTATGTGTCACTATGTTAACATATTTCTATATTTCTTTCTGGGAAAAAAACCAACTTGGGCATGACATTTTTTTAATTGTTGTAGTTTTGTTTATATTTTGTTGAAGTGTTTAAATTTATTTTTATGAGTGAGATAGGGCTATAATTTTAAATGAAGTAATTATTAACAGTAATGCCTGAATTGAGTTCCTATTTTTGAAATGCTATTAAGTGGCTTTACAGTGAATATTTAGTAACTTCAGGAATTTATGAGCATTCATATCATCATATAGCTGTTAAAAGTTAGGAATTAGACAAACTATTGTGACTCCTGCCTCCGTCACTTCTGATACTATTCATTTGATATATTTACATTCCTTCTCTTAGCCTCAGTTACCTTACCTGAAATGCGGACATAATGATTGTGCCTACTTTTATGGGAATGTTTTAAAGTTAAATCGTATCGTACCTATGAAGAGCTAAGACAGTACTTGGTATATAGCTCCTTCTGTCATTTTAATTTTATTAAAGTAGATTATATTTTAATCATAAGTGAGGCAACACATATTTCTATTTTTAATTTTAAATTTGGTACATTGTGCTTTTCTTAAATTTTAACTGAACTGATCTATTATTTTAAAGGGGACTTACAGTATTACTACTTCTATTCTTAATTGGCTTTCATAGAAATTTTTATTTTCTGTATTGTGGCACAGAAGACAATTGGAGTTTTCATTAGTTTGTTTTGAATCCTATCCATTCATCCATCCAAACCTCTAATCCACCTTTTGAGAACACAATCATATCACTTGATAGGGTCAAGGGAAGGGTGAGAACTGTCCATCAGTAGACACTCTATGAGTCTGGCACTTTAAGGGACGTTTAAAAATGTGTCACCAACTTTGAACAATAATATACACAGTGCACATTGTATTTATCTAGTTTTCTTTCCCCAAGCAGGAAGGATATCTTGAAATAAATTGTAACAATTGTTCTCACTTCATAACAACCTCTTCACATTTCTTTTTTTTATTTACATACCATGCATTTACTCCATTTTAAGTGTACAATTAAATGATTATTAGTAAATTTACCAAGTTGTACAGCTATTCACATAAATCAGTTTCAGAACATTTCCTTCCCCCCATTGAAACCCCTAATTCCCATCCCCAACTACGTTTCAAGTATGCCCCTCCCATCCACGATGCTCAGGCTCGGATGTGGGTCTACTCCCCCAGCCCCCAAATCCCTGGAGAACACCACCACCGTTTGAGCACCGTAGTGTTAATCAGTCAGTACCAATTTGATGGCAAGTACATGTGGGGCCCATTTTTCCGGTCTTCTGTCACCTCACTTCGGATGATGGGCTCAAGCTCAATCCAGAAAAATATAAGCAGTGCTAGATCACCGTCGTTTCTTATAACTGAGTAATATTCCGTTGTAAACATATACCAAATTTTAATAATCCACTCATGAATTGATGGGCACTGGGTTGTTTCCACGACCTAGCAATAGTGAATTGTGCTGCCATAAACATCCAGGTGCAGATGTCCTTATTATAGAATGTCTTACGCTCTTTTGGGTAGATGCCTAATAATGCTATTGCTGGATCGAATGGTATTTCTATTTTCAGCTCTTTGAGGAATCTCCAAATTCTTTTCCACAAAGGTTGCACTAATTTGCAGTCCTACCAGGAGTGTAAGAGTGTTCCTGTCTCTCCACAACCTCGCCAGCATTTGTTGTTTTGGGATTTTTTGATAGAGGCCAATCTCACTGGGGTTCGGTAGTATCTCATTGTGGTTTTGATTTGCACTTCTCTAATGATTAGAGACGTTGAACATTTTTTTTGTATGTTTGCTGGCCATTATTCTGTCGTCTTTGGAAAAGTTTCTGTTCATTTCCGTTGCCCATTTATTGATGGGGTTGTTTGATTTTTTCTTGTTAATTCTTTTGAGTTCTAGGTAGATTCTTGTTATCAGA
>CAUYRT010040377.1:0-49681 GCA_963574885.1 Lepilemur ruficaudatus
AACCTCAACTTCAGAAAGAAGCAATGCATGCCTCCTTGCCTAGATCCTTGAAAAACAAATACAAAACAACAACTACCACCTCCATATGCCTTCTTTGACTCTTGAGAGCTAAATTTCCTTAAAAGGGAACTCACTTTTGGACAGGCTACAAAACTGGGGCTTAATAAGATAATATGTGCCAGGAATACAGGTAAAATCCTTCATTTAAGTTAAAATATATATATATATATATATACATATATATATATATATATGCATGTGTATTAGTGATAGAAGCCTGGCCCAAGTTAAGAAAAGATCTGGCAGGTGGGCATGACGGCAGGAACCTGTAGTCCCAGCTACTCAGGAGACTGAGGTGGGAGGATTGTGCAAGGCTAGCCTGGGTGACACACTGTGACCTTGTCTCTTTAAAAAAATAAATAAATAAAAAGATCTGGAGGTCCTGGTGGTCCACCCAGCTTTCTAGGAGTCATGGGGTGTTCCATTAAGAGAAAGCTAGTGCCCAAATCCCAGGAGGTGACAGCTACACTCCACTCCACACTGGGGATATCACCCATCTTAAGATGGGAGGTGCGGGTGGGGTTGGGTGTCAGTTCTGAACCAGTGAATTTTAGGAGAGACACAGACAAACTGAATTTTATCTGGGAATCCGTTAAGAACAAATATTAGTCTATTACTCATCTTGAGCTAAAATCTGCCTCCCTGTAACCTCCACCCCACCCACTGGCCATAAAGCTATGACCCAGCACATTTAGTTCTCCTTTTCCCACGAGTACAGTTCAGAGATCTGAAAGTAGCCTTTGTTTCTCCCAGAGCCTCCTCTCCATCCTAAACACCCTACATTTTCCCTGATGTCCCTCAAATGATAGGCTCAGCAGGAGGATTCTGTCAGCTCCCAGAGGGAGTTTCTTTCCTGTAGGGTGTGGAAGTGGATGGCCCAGGGTCAAGAGAGGCATTGGGGGGCTACTCCTGGCTTAGGCCAGCCCTAGTAATCCCTTCCTGCAGGTTCTGTCCCTGGGGCTGTAACATGCCTCCTGGGTGCTACAAGCCCAGAGGAGAGCTCTAGCCTTCTGGGGAGGAGACAGGTGATGGGTGACAGTCACTAGTTTAGGCAGTGCCATCCAGACTTGGGGTTGAAACCCACCAGTTGGTCATAAAATCAATCAAATGGGTCACAACTGGCATTTTTTAGAAAAGGAAATAGAACAGAATAGAAAACTTCAGGAGGTGCTTGGCACTTACTATAGTTTTATAAAACTTTTGCTTCAATCATTTATATACATGTACCGCATTATGAAACAAAATATATTTTTACTATGGGATTGTGATTTTAAAAAAAAAACCCACTGGTTAGAACCACACACACAGATATACACAAGCACATACATGTATAATCACACACGCATATGTATATAATATATAATATGTGAATACACGTAATTCTTCATGTCATTCTTAAAGCATCTCTCAAACAGAACTTGTTATTTGGTAATGGCCTGAGGAAACCCTGGTAGGGTCATTTCAAACACAATCTTAAAGATTATGTCATCAACTTTGTGTCCATCAGCTTATGAAATAACCCGCTGGGCTGAGCGTTTCTATGCTACCCCAGTTACCACTGTTAAGAGCCGTGGTGGGGAAAACTCAAAGCACAGGGTGTGTTTCCTCGTGGTCACCTGGTGAGTCACACTGGATATCTCTAGCCTGGCTTAAAATTTAACGTAACAGTAAACACAGTCAAATCCCCAATTGTCTGCTATTGTAGAGGGAAGAGGTGCATAAAAAAGGCAAAACAGAGTAAGAGACTAATATTTGGCCTTTAAACATTAAAAGTTAAAATGTGATCATGAAATTACCACTAAAAAAAAAAGAAAAAAACAAGACAGCTCTCTGTGTCTGAGTTCCTGTAGCCTCCTGGGTGATGGATGATCTTATGGCTACCATGAGGGTACAACAGGATTCAAAAATGCTGTTCTTTGCTTTTTTCTGGTGAAGCAGTTCCCCTCCCTAAGAAAAATAAATGGATCGACAATAAAAGGGCTTAACACCGCCATGAGGGAGGGAAAGTTGAGTTTGCACAGTCTGTGTTCAAACAGCAACAGCCTTCCTGTGCTCCCCTCCTCCTCCATTCCAGATACCCTGCTCCCCACCCAGAAAACCCAGGTGCCAGCACTAAACCAGGACCAGGCCAGACTCCAAGCCCTGAGGGGTAAACAACTCCTATCACAGCCCTCTCTCCCTTATCTGGTTCACATATTTCCTGCACCTGCTGATTCACAGGAGACAAGCTGAGTCCAGCCTGCTCTCCTTTCTAGCTCCTGCAAACTAGGGATCTGATAGAAAATTCTTATTACAGAGATGTCTTCTTATCTTCAAGGGCCTCACTTCTGGCTCTTCAGCGGTACCATGCTATTTGACCTGTGGATGACTGTTTCAACCCTGCCTACATTAGCAGAAAATGACTTTTTGTCCTTCGAGCATGTGCTCCGGAGGCTGGGGAGGTGGAAGGAGGCGGGAGAAGTAGGAGGCGGATGTGAGGGTGCTGAAATTGCACCAAATTAGGAGGGGGGAGAAGCAGGCCCAAGACTGAATACTAATTAGCCAATCAGAATGTCAATACGTACACCCCGGATTTTTACTTGGATCATAATTGCTGGTGCAGTTACACCCAAATGAAGTTACTTGGCCACAGTTATAAAATGAAGAGTACATTTTTAGTGGTTACTCATTTTTATATACTAAATAGAAAACTTTAAAAAAACATTATTACCTGGTTTGTTCTTGCTGCAGTGTGTTGGGATCAGGTATAAAAAATCTTACTCGAAAATGCAGGGTACAGGGGAAACCTCCTACAACATTTTTCAAAAACAAATTAAATTTTCCCTTTACAAAAGTCAATGTATGTCAGTCGCTACTCTCCCATAAGTGATGCATTTCCCCTCAACCATAGCTTTTTCCACCATAAAAGGGCTAATTTCAAACAAGGAGTGCATTGGTTGTTTCAGAAATATTCATGTTTATAAAAAGTAAAATATTTACATTACATCAACACAGACTGAAGTATCACCTGTTTCCTATTACATGTTTACCTTAGGGCTGTGTTCAAACATTGCACTCCACTATCTGCATTAAGAATTTTAGAAATCCTTAAATCAGTATATCATACAAAATGCACAAAGAAATAATAGCTTACATTCGTGTCGTGATTTATACATTTCAAACATTTTGACGCATATTCTTTCATTTAAACACCACCATGACGAGGGGGAGGCTAGCCTGCTACGGACAGCCCTGTTTTATGATAAGCCAATAGGCTTAGAGATGCGACTTGCACACAGCTAGTGACAAAACCAGAATTATAGCACCGAGGTCTTCGATTCTACTATATCACATTTCAGAATCATTTTTATACTATATTTCATGCTTTTGATGCACAACATATTAAATGATTTATACTAGTGAATATTATACAATGCACATACTCAAATACGGCTTTAGGCATCAACACCAAGAGTCAATTGGCCTGTGCGGATAAAATTAGTCCACTTCTTTCCACAGATGCGGCAACAGGAGAAGATCAGATTGTGTTGCTAAGATCCCAAGATCTTCATGTCAATTTCATTCCCCTCCATCACTCGGTAAATATTCACCAACCCTATCTACGCACTCAGCACTTTCTTGCTCTCGGAAGCTCAAGCCCTTCTCCAGCCTGCTGCCCTCGCTGATCCTGCTCATCTCCTCCTCTACCTTGCTCATCCTGGGCTCCACCCTCCCAACTCTTCCATATCTTCCATCTTCATCTCTGGCTTGTGTGCAAAGAATCTCTACTGGGGTGTGTCCACCTCAGTACACCTCTGCCCACCTGTCTAGGTACCAGTGGATGGCACTATATAACTGTGTACAGGCTGACCACCTGCACATCAGCGGATAGCAAAGTCCTCCCACTGCCTTGGGATGCCCTTTCACCTCCCCTTCTCCTCTGCTTTAACTTGTCATTTTTGTGTTGTACACATGGCCTCTTCATTTTTCTTGCGGTCCTGTGCACACCCAGAGCATCCTATCTTGTGCTTGGTACTTTCATAGAACCGTCTCTCCCACTTGGCTGTGAGCCCCTTGAGGGCAGCCTCCAAATCTGATTTGAACTGGATACCAGGGCTTAGCCCAGTGCCTGTCACAGCGTGAGTTCAGGACACGTTTGCTGAAAGAACGAGTTAGTGAGAGAATGAATGATAACACCTATCCGTGCCTTGTGTGTACTCATTCCTGTGAATTCAGATGGGGCAGGTATTTGTCCATGAGCAGCTCTGCAGCTCCCATGGGTACTTCTGAATGCGGAGGACACAGGCCATGGGAGGTGAGAACTCTGAGGACCTGGCTTACACTGCGGGCAGTGATGGATCAGAGCCATGGCTAGCTGTGTCTGCTTCTTCCACCCACGTGCTGGGGGAGGTGTGTGTGTGTGTGTGTGGCATCATGTGTATGCACACTTGTGTGTTCACATCCACCTGCCCTGCATTCACTCGCCCCCTTATGTGTCAAGCACTGCAAGGGATGCAGAGAAGAATGTAACAAAGGTCCTAACCTCAAGGAACTTGCAGTTCTGAAAGGCAAATAACTAAGAGAGGATGAGAGTGTTCAGAGCCACAAATCAGATGACGATAAATGTAAGGGAATGTCGAGGGAGTCACAGCTTCTGGCAGGAGAGGAGCTGTGAGCAGCCTTGAAAAATGGCAAGATTCAGATATAGGGAAGTGGGAGGGAAAAGCATTCCCAAGAGGGACAGACCGAGAGGAGGCGCAGAGGGGGCCCTGCAGATCCACCAGGTTTGTCTGGGGCACAAGGTGCAGAAAGGGCAACAATGACGGCGATGTCGGAAAATCAGGCTGAGAGCAATCAGGGCAGCGGATGGGGCAAGGTGTGGCTTGAATGGCCACCTATCTGGAGTTAACCTGCAGCGCTGGGCTCCACTCCTGACGGATGAGCTGTAGTTGAGAAGACTTAAGTTCCTATATTTGTGACATTATCCACCTATGGCTCAGTTTCCAGTGAATGCAACTCTTGGGAAGTACGAGCGTTTGTGTCTGTCTCTCTCTTTCCCGCCCTGACTTTCACGCTGGGCTGAGAAAGGCCATTTTCCTTCCCCTTCCTTCCTTGTAAAAGGAAATGTGGGTTCTCTCGCCCTGAACTGCCTACTCTCACCTTTCCCTTTCTTGCCCACAGCTGGTGAGGATCCTTGAGGGCTGCTCACCTCTGCTAACCTAGAAGTCAGACAGGGAGGGGTCACCTCACTTAGGGCTCCAGGACCCCCTGGAAACCACGTATCAGATGTCGCAGGCACCGATGGCTGGAGGAGAGAAACAGGTGGTGACACGCTAACAGCTAATGTTCAACTGAAGTGAAAAGATCACACCAACCTTTTAACTGCTTCCTGATGGGTTTGCTTGATTCAAGCCATCTCTGTTGGAAAGAAAACAGAAGTTATAAAACCACACCGTGTAGGAGTCCAGCACATTGTACAGGAACGGCACTTACAGGAGAGTCCACGGAGTCGTCACCGTGTTGTAAACCAAAATACTCCTTTTCCGTCACATCCAGGTGGTTGTATGTCATATCCAGAAGAACCTGACCAGTATCTTGTTTCTAGGAAAAAAAATTAGCAAGTGGGAAAAATCTTAAAACGAATTGAAACTGGTGGTAAAAATGTCTTCACTGTAAGCACAAAAAGAATTAAAATATTCAGAGAGATTTTATGCACCCAGATTTCCCACAATAAGAAAAGCTTTAATAAATTTCAAGGGAAGAAGTCACACAACACATAGCCGATGGGCTAAGGAAAACCACATCCGTACAATTTAAGACAATATCAGTTTAATTTGATTTGATTTTCTAAGGTTTCTTCCTTCCCCTTCGCTGCAATTCTCAAGTGATGATGTCTAAGTCGGAAAACGCAGATATCATAATTACAGTAAACTCTCTGTGACCTACCCATGGATTATCCACAGTAAAATGCTAATCCCAGGTCAGTTTCTGTTGGCTCCTCAGGACACATCTGTGGCTCCTACCCCTGGAGAAGCCACAGAAGTGTGTGTCCAGGGAAGGAAAATGCCTGCCTGACAGCATAAAGGAAGACAGCTAAAAATACTCAAATGCCATTCAAAATGCCCTCAAAGCGACTTGGCCTGTGTCAGCCTGTAGGATTATCTGCCTTGCTGCGTCTTCTTCCTGTCATCCAAAGTGAGAAGCCAGTGGGATTCAACCACACTCCTCTCCAGGCAGGACTCGGCCACTTTCCCCACTCCACGTTTATAGGGCAGGCATGGTGCGGGCACCGGGACATAGCCATAACAAGCGTCCCTTTCCTGCCCCAGCCGTGGAAGCAGCGACCATAAGAGTGTCAAATGCCATCAAGTGCCGAGAAACGATCAGGGCACAGTGCACATCCAAGGGGACAGCACAAACGGTCAACTCAACCTGGGGACAGGAGGAAGCAACCCCCGGTCTGGGTTTGGGAGGATGGCAGGGTTGAGTCAGCCGTCCCCTCCTGGTGCATGAGCTGAGAAAAGGCCTCTGGATCAGGCGGCCCGGTACAAACAAAGGCCCAAGGTCGGCAAACAGCATGGAGTGTTTGGGAAACTGCAAATTCTACTTTAACAGGCAGGCTTCTCATGAATCCTTTGAACCAGACCATCTAACTAAAGGACAATATGAGTCAGAAATAGACTGTGTATAGAACAGGCAAAGGTAGCTCTTTTTTTGAGTTCCTGTGAGCAGATAATGTCCCTGAAAATAGGTCACAGTGACCAGGACTGGGAGAATTAGATAATTGTCAGGCCCCCCTGCAGAGACTTCTTTGGGGCAGCCTCCTATCATTTAGTCTAAAGTGTGGGAACATGAGACACAGCCTTTTCCTGAACACACCCCCTTTCCTGCCCAAGGGCCCCATACCTCCTGCTTCCTCTGCAGGACACTGTCCATCACAAGAGGATCACAACGGGTGTGGAAAGAATGACCCAGCCTGCACATTCCAAATTATGAGAAACTCTCTCAATGTGGAGAGCTAACTGCTCCCATTGTTGGAGTTATTTGTATATGATTTGACATTAACTATTATAATTCAAGGAACATCTGTAAGGAGTCAGACATAATAACACATACACTTTTTACATATGATCTCTAATCTTTGCAGCCACTCTGCAAAGCACAGTACTCATCACCATGCCCTTTGCCAAGGAGCAGAGGCACCAAGCTCTGTGCCTTGCACCTTCAGCCCATGGACAGTCTGACCACCTGACTCAGGTCTGCTTGTGGCCAAAGCCCACAAGTTCCCACCCCATTACACCTCTCCCCTCTGGAGTGCATAATTCAAATATTTTCAGGTATCTATTCTGCATAATTCACCTGGCTCTCAAAAGGAACTGAAATAATCAAAGACCTATTCATAGTAAGAACAGACCTCCCAGCCTGGCCCCTGCCCCACAGACGGTCATCTCTGTTCCACTGGTCACTGCCAGTGACCAGCTTGCTCCCTGGGCTGGGGTAAGAATGAATGACGTCCAAGTCTGCTTCCCTGATGACACCTGTTCTTGGTCGTAGATGGTCTGGGCTAAAGAGTGTGAAAGAGACTGTGCAAATAATTCCCACACTTGGAAAAATATAAAGTGAGGGATCATCTAAGCTGCAACCAGAAACAGACCCTCAAATTCCTCAAGTTCAATGTGAGCCAGCCTGGGACCAGCTGCTGGAAGCCAGGGGTGGCAGCACTGTGATGAAAATAATAATGTTCATAACTGTGAGTTTCTGGGCGCTTCCTGTTTGCGAGGCTCCGTTCTAAGGCTTTATGTGACGTCGCTCTGGGCAGCTGTTCACAGGGCTGATCACTCATCCTACTGCTGGGTTTCTCAGACCTTTGCTCTCCTGACTGGCTGGTCCTTCTCAGACTCCTTCGGTGCCTGCTCCCCTTCCTTCCAACCTTTAAACGTCCATCGTTTGCAGCTCCTGTCCACGTGTTTCTCAGGGGATCTCGTCCTGTTTCACAGCTCAAGATGCCATCTCCACCCTGGTGACAGCCATATTTGCATGCAGAGCCTGGACCCATCCCCTAAACTCCTGACCCTGATCTAATGCCATTCCTACATTTCTACACAGATGAGTAACAGGCATCTCAAACTCAACATGCCCACCACAGAGCTGATTATTTCTGCCCTCAAATCTGCTCTTCGCACAGCTGTCCCCATTGCTATAAACTGCAATTCTCTCTTGCCAGGCTGCTCAGGCCAAAAACCCTGGAGTCACCTGGAGGCCTCATGTTCTTTCACATCCCAAATCCCATCTATCAGCAAATCCTATGGGTTCTGTCTTCAAAGGACTTCCAGACTTGGTTTTGTCTCAGCCACCCCCACATGGCCACCCTGTCCAATTGTCATTGTCTCTGTTGGATTGTTATAATGGTCTCTCAGCCCTTTCCTCCCTACAGTCGACTGTAGATGGAGCCCAAATCTACCAATGCTATCCACCTCCTGCACAACAAAACCCACTGTCCTCAGAATGATCTACAAGGCTCTACACGATCCCCCACCCCTAATATCTCTCTGCCCTTATCTCCTGCTACTCCCTTCAGCCCCTCATTCCACTTCAGACACCCTGGCTTCCATACTGTTCTACAACCACTCTAAGCGGGCTCCGGCCTCGGGGCCTTTGCACTGCTGTTCCTCTGGGATGAGCTTCCTCCAGACAAGCATATGGCTCTTCCATCTTACAATGAGGCCTTCTCTGATCTCATCCATACACTGGTGACCCCACCCATTGTCCTGCCCTGGCACCCTCTCCCTCTCATCCTGCTTCACTTTTCTTCAAAGCACTTGATGCCACCTGACACAGCACACATTTGTTTATGGTTCTTCTCCCCCAACTAGGATGTAAGCGTCAAAAGGGGAGGGATTTCACTCTGTTTTGTTCACTACCTACAGTCTTTGTACCCAGAACAAAGCCTAGCACATGGTAGGTGCTCAGTAAACATTTGCTGAGTGAATGACATGAGTTATATACTAACAAACATTCACGTTCTGGTCAGGGAGAAGGTATACGGTTAAAGAATAATTCCAAGACAGATGAACACAAATTTGAACAAAGGAACGAGACACATACTAAGCTGTCAGTTTATAGCAACAGGAAGAGACATTTGTGACCTTTACAGGGCTTGTTTAATCACAAAATTCTATCAAAAGACTGTGTTTAAAAGGAAATCGGATACACGCCAAGGTTCTGTAGAACCAAAGTAGTTGCTTTTCGAGGGAATTATGTATGACTCTGCCAAAAGACCAGCAAATCAGCGGTTCTCCAACTGAGTGCACACTGAGATTCTCAGGCCCCACCCCGGGAGAGAGTGTTTCAAAATACCCAGGCAGGATGAAGGATTTATGTCTTTTAACACGCATCGTAGGACGTTCTGAGGTACTTAAAAAGACGTTCATTAGGGCTCTGCTGTCCAAAGCGGGAGCTGTGAGCTACCGAAGACTCCTTGAACTTTAATTAAGATAAAATAAAGATGTAGTCATTCAGGTACGTTAGCCGCATGTGGCAGGGGAATCTGAACGACGGGCAGCGCAGACAGAGAACATTTCCAGCAGTGCAGAAAGTTCTTCTGGACAATCCTCCCCAGAGAATGATTTTCTCCCAACTGGCTTCTTCAGAAACAGCTCACAGGTGTATGTTCTATCCCCTTAATTAGACTTTGGAGCTGCCTAACTAGACAATTAAATTTCCTTGCTGGAGTTTTCCCTTCTTACTATTATAACATTTCCCACCTGCAAAAAAGTGAGGCCCTGACCCTGGGGAACAGCTGGAGGCCTGGGTGGCTGAGTGCATTTCCACTTTCTGCCAGGCAAAGGGCCCAAACTCCCACGACCTCGGTCAGCCACCTGACGCTTGTGCGCTGACAGGGAGATGTCCGAGACCAAGGCACAGGGCAGCTGCCCCACCCCTGGCTGGGAAGAAGACACAGCAGCCACCATGCTAAGGCTTCCTGCAAACTACCTTCCCCTCCTGCCTGCATCAGGGGCCATGGTGACCCGGGGGCAACGGGAGGCCAACTTGTGGGTGGGGCGGAAGTTTTTATTACCCTTTAAATTCTTGTGGCCTTTTATCATTCCCGCAATTGTTCTCTCCTCCATCCTGTCTTCTCTTCTGAAGCCTTTCCTTGCACACCAAACTCTCCAGGTTGGGGAGGATGCTGGAAGCCAGGTCAGGGTTGGGGCTGACCCCTTTAGTACTTTAGGACGGGCCAGAGGGTGGGAGAGAGGAGTAAAGGTAATGCCAGGTGGTGACAGGGGTGGGGTGGGCAGCTACTGTCCATACATCTGACTGCTGCTGGCCTGGGAGACCTTGTTTCTAGCCCTCGCTCTGCCACGGGCTTTAATGGGATAAGCCAGGACCCTCCTTGAGCCCTGCCATCTGTGAAGCTGACCACCTCGCAACCCACCCACTTGCACACTTAATGAGCACTTGCTCTGTGCCCAGCCCTGTGCCACCCTTCCTATCCTCGAGAAGCTCACAATTTAATGGACAATGTATAACCTGATGATTACAACTATTTTTAAAAATGCGACCTGCCGTGCGCTCTAAGGAAGCACGTACAGCACATCGTGACCCAAGAACCAGTTCTGCTTCAGGAAGTGGACGAAGAATCCACAAAGCGCCAGCATCCGAGTGTCACTCACTTCGAGTCACAAAGAAGAGGGGGAAAGACTTCTGGGGTAGAAGCGAGACATGGGCAAAGTTTTTAAGTATTTCCAGTCCGATCTCAACATACAACATCTGAGATCTCAGGCTTTCATTTTAATATTTGTCCTTCATTTTATAAGATGAGATGAAAACCGTTTTTTAGAAGCATTAATTCAGAAAGAAAAAAGTGGAGCACTTACATTAACTTTAAACGTCTGTACCAAGCCATCTAAAAAGCGGATGCTGCAGACAACTTCGGACCGAGTTTTCTCTTTGGGCAACTCTGAGGTGCGTATATTATTAATTCTTCCACCCAACGCACGTAACCGGGAGGTCATAACTATCGTTGAATAACCTGTAACATAAGATACACCATTAGGCTTTGATATGCAAATGACCAGTTACCTGTGAATGTGGATATCTGTAGGATTTGATCCTCTCAACACCATCTGAGGAACTCCCAGATAACGAGAACTAGGTAACAGATCATGTTTCCATTTCAGTTTTGACTTCTAAGATGCTCTAAGTAAAATTTATTGCTCAATGACAACACGTTCACAGAGTGCTGCATGGTTTCATGGTTTATTTGTGTGTCTCATTATCTCGCTGGTCTAAGTCTTCTAATTTATACTTCCCAGGCTTTGAAATTTGCATTTATCTTTTACTATTTTATGCATTTATGTGTTCTACCCCTAAGGTTCCACAGAACTAAATGTAGTATGCATAGGACTTAAAACATGAAAAGATTTATTGATAAAATGTTAAAATGAAGGACTTCTGAGGCTGGGTGCAGTTGCTCACACTTGTAATCCACACTTTGGGAGGCCAAGGCAGGAGGATAACAGGGTTAGGTGGCAGAGCAGATAAGGATGAAGGAAGGGCTTGAGAGCAAGTTAATATTGTCTTTGTCAATTCTCTGCACACCTTCTCTGATGAGCCAGGTCTTTGCATGTGCAATTCCTTCTGCCTGAAAAGCTCTTCCTGCTCCTCTTGATCTGAATAACTCCTGTTACTCATCGGTGCCTAGCACAAGCATCACCTCCTCAGGGAAGCTCCCCCACCCCACCCCGTCTCCTTGCCCAGACACAGACTTGTGTTACAGGCTCTCCTCTCTAGCACTCACTGGCGCTTCATGCTTGCAACTGAATACGTGTATTTAATACCTGTCCCTGCCACTAGACACTAAGCTCCACGAAGGGGGAGTCAGGGCTGGGTTTGCTCACTGCATCTCCAACACCTAGCTCTGGTAGACAGGCAGTAAATATCTTAATAAATCAATAAATGGAAGGAAGAACAAAATAGAAAATGGAGCCGAGATCTACAGTCTGAAATAGCAGCATAACCGGATAGACAAATGTGAGTTGGGGGAGCAGGTGGAGGGAAGGATGAGATGGAATGAGGGGTCTAGTTAGAATGCAGGGGGAGACGTCCCACGGACCAGCGCTTCTCACGCTGCAGGGTGCACACACAGTGCCTGGTGATCTTAGAATGCGGACTCTGATTCACGTAGGTCTGGGTGAGGCCCAAATTCTGCATCTGATTCCCAGGTGCTGCCCAAGCTGCTGATGTAGGATCCACCCTGGGAGAAGCAAGTCACAGGTAACTGGAAAAGCAGCACCAAATGTCAGGGCAGGGCCAGGGAAATGACTTGAGAATCAGTAGCAAGGAGTAGTGACTCAGCTCTCAGAAGGATGAGGACAGAGCAGATTGGAGACATCAAGCCTCAGGGAAGCGCACAGGCACAGATCAGGAGCAGGAAGAGAAAACATGATGATGAAAGCTGCGTAGAAAGTACATTCAGGAAGACAGGGGTGCATTGGTTCCTTATCGCCATATTCAAGGAGCTCCAGGCACACCTCCATTCTTCCACAGACAAGGACACAGAATATCAAATATTAATAAAAAATTCCTGCGACTGGCAGTGCAAGACAACTTATTCAGTCACTCATAAAGTTCCACCCACCCCACCCATTCCACCCACCACCTCCACCTTGCCCTTTCCAATGAAAATGTCATCAGAAGCAGGGATGCATTTTCTGAGTAATACAAAAAGTTATCAAAAGACAACAAATGTGTTCCATAATGCTTTAACCACACTGACTTAAAAATGTCAATTTTACTGTTTAGTTCTTGTCTATGAATCTCAAGAGGGTTACAATTTTTTTTTTTTTAAAGATACAATAGAACCATTACAAGTGAGGTTTCAGTGGGAGGTACACATCAGAATCACCTGAGGAGCTGTTAAACACCATGCCTGTCCTACCCGTCCTACCCCTGGGAGTGATTCAGCCCCCTAGGGTGTGGCACAAGATGACATTCCCTTTGGGGAATGAAGCCCTCAAAGTAAGGGCCGGGGAGTCTGGGACTACTGGAGTGGGTTTCCAGGGAAGTTCAGGGTGTTTGGGATGCTTCGCCTTAGAATTCATGCTCTGTGCAGTCTAAGCCGCTCACTGCGGCGCCTGCGTGAGAGTCAGGCAGTCATTCCGCAGAGCAGCTGAAACAGAGGTAATCACACAACAATCCTAGACAGAAAAAACCAACAGTGATTTCAAATATGAGTCTCCAAATGAAAGTCACATGGACTGATGCTCCAACCTGCTCTTCTCCTGAGCAGCTCCTCAAAGCTAGAACCAGCGTGGGTACCGTGGGACTTACTAATGCAACCATGATTAATAGTGATGCTCCCAGCAGAGTCACACAGACAGCTGGCAAATAAAGTAGACCAGCAGCCCGGAAGACACAGACTCTTCCCTTCTCACATCCATCTCTGATTGTTACACAGATTGGACCCACATGAGAATGTCAGAAATAGGTATTTTATGAAAGCTGCAGAAACGATCTTCCTACAATTGTTCCCAAAGCAAACCTAGATAAGAGCCAGCCTCATACTGGATAACCACATAATTGAGCCATGTGGTGTTTTCAGATTGTCTTGAAATTATATCTTAAACAATCTGGTCGGGACAATGGCTGCTGACTAACAGCCCTGTTTCCTGTACCACAGCAATTGGGGAACTCAGGGTTTCTATGGCTTCCTTTATAAGCCTCTTAATTCTAAACAAAGCCACAACCCAACCAGAAACATAACTGGCCTCTCTGACCGCAAATGATTACAGCAGCAGCTGATGCATTTTACAATCGTGGATGCCAAAAGCCTGTTCTTTGTATAATTCTTAGAATCAGTTATAGCTTTAGAAATGTTTTATACAATAGCAATAGAAGTCCTACTGTGAACACAGTTTTTAATCAAAGATTATACTTGGAAAATGTATTATCATAGAAAGAGGCAACATCTCACTTTGCAAACAGGAGGGGCCCATTAAATACCGTGAGAGTTAGCGTTGGCAGATGTAAAGTGCCAACGTGGGACACCATAAAGGCTCAATAAAAGGCATTTCATTAATGTTAAGCTTCTAAGCTATCAGGTGTGGACTACGGATGCCTGATTTTGTAGGGCAATCCTGATTTCAAATGCCTTAGAGAGATATATAAATGTTCCATTTCTTAAATTTTTATTACTTTTATTCATTTTAATGAAGACAGCTTGCTAGAGTTAAAAGGCAGTGGTTACGATAGCTATGTGACATGGCAGGAGCATGCTGGCACAAACCGCCACACCGTGGGCGTGTGAGACATCAGAGCCCTCGTGGTGAGGGTTGGGTAACAGGGCTTCTCCTACGGCCCCTCCCTGGCTGCCCTGGAGCCTGAGACAGGGAGAGGTAACGCCGCTGTCTTATTTCTCAAGGGTCTGTCTACATGCTGATCTGGGGACTTTGTTCTTTCACAAGCCAATGAGCCACAGACGGAAAGGTGGGAGAGGAGCACACGCAGTGAGAGAGCAACCCTGACTCCACTGTCATCATTTTAAAAAGACGATGCAAAGTATTTCATACTCCTGTTTTTAAAATTAAGGGAATTAGACCTCTAATTCAAGAATGCAGGTTTCAGTTTAAAAAAAAAAAGAAGAAGAAAACAGTCCTGATTTATAATTACCTAATTTGCAAGAAAACTGTATAAATGAATCACGGGTGGCTCACCAGGGGAATCAACCTAAAAGATCATTAAGCCGTCCTAGCCCAATGCCACCACCTAGTGGCCGCCAGAGGAAGATGCTCCTCCTATGCTATGACTCTGCCTCAAGAGAAACATGGACAGCTTCTGGCTCTTCCTTCTGGATCATTCCCAGTTCAGCTTATTTCAAAAATCCCTCCCACAGTGCATAAGGCCTTCTCTGCAGCCCAATTCCCTTTCCCTAGGGCTTTCCACCCCTTCCCCTGGTTTTTGTTTTGTTTTTCTATTTACAAGCCCCAACAGATAGATGACGGGTCTGCTGCAGAGGGACATTTCCAGCATGAACAAGTACATGCACTGTCAGCCACACTAGACAATGACTCATCAGATTAAGTGTGCTTCTCGTCAAATACCAATATTTAATGTGTTTCAGATCAATGCTTTATTTATTTAGCTGCTAACATAGCACCGGCATTGCTTTCTGTTTCTTGTCTCTGTTGGCACCCAGACACCCGGCTGCATTATGCATTGACTAAGTCTTCAGGAGCCAACTAGGGCCCCAACAATCAACAATCACCACACTTTCCAATTGCTGTCTGTACCCGTACCTCCCAGAGAACAGCTTCTATTCACAGTTTGTTTTAAGGCCAGGTCTAAGTGTTCCTTAAACTCCCTTGAAATGCGGTATTCCCTCTTAAAGATAAAATTTACAAACACTCAGGCAGTTATTTATTATTTATTAAGCACTGATTAAAATGAGATCAAACTGTAAGAATGCACGTTTACTGACGAAGTTACTAAAAAAACAGTGATTGAAATGAGACTTTCTTTTGAACCACTGACAAATAAAACTAGTGTACATTAAAGTCACCTGGGGAGCTTGTTAAAATGCAGATTCTTGGGCACCACCCACAAAGATTTTGGTTCAAGAAGGGCCCAGGAAACCGCATTTTAAAACATAAAAACATAAATTTTTTGAACTTATATAGAAAAGTTGCAATAAAAACAGAACTCCTATATACCCTCCTTGGCCCGGATTCGACTGTTAACATTTTGCCACATTTTTCTCTCCCTCTCCCCGCTCCTCTCACCTGTACACACACAGACATACCACGCTTTTCCCTGAATCTTCACCTCTAAATATTTTAGCATGTGTCTCCCCAAAACAAGGACATTTCATAAGCACAGTACAATTATCACAGTGGAGAAATATAACTTTGATAAAACGCTTATCTAGTATATAGTCCATATTAAAATTTTACTAATTGTTCCAGTGATGTCCTTTCTTTCTTTCCTCTTGATTCAGAATCCAACTAGGACCATGCCTTGTTTTATTTTTCTCTGTTGTTTTTTTAAGAGACTGGGTCTCACTATGTTGCCCAAGCTGGACTCGAATTCCTGGGCTCCATCTCCCACCTCAACCTCCTGAATAGCTGGGACTCTAGGAGCATCACCGCACTGAGCTTGAAGTTGTATTTTTAAAAACTGCATCCCATAAAAAGGACACCCCATCCCTCCACGGGAGGGAGGTCAATGATGCAGGCAGTCTGAGCACCACACAGCAGAAAACTCAACCAGACAATCTCCAGGCTTTTCAGTCTTGACTGTCTGTGCCTATGGCCAGCGTCTCGGTTAGGTTGGCGCCCTATGTCCGTTTTCCTGTCTATATTACAAATTACTTCCCAGAGCTAAATAGAGTTTCCATAGCTTAGCAGCTGTCCCATCACTCAGTTTGGGAGAAGTGTTTCCTAAGTCATTTGTTGATGAAGTAACAGATTTTCCAGTCTATATGTCAGTGCTGGGATTAGTGCTGTTGTCATAGCAGAGAAGAAAGCCAGATGAAAATTACCTTACTTCAAAAAGAACTATCACTTGATATTATGTAACTAGATGTCTTGGCTTGTTCATTCAAATTAGTATTCACCAATACCAATTCTTAACAATTCATAACATCCAAATGATGAAGAAGACCAAATGCACATACTCTTTCTCAGAAACACGTGAAAGAGTCTACTAGTATTTTCTTTTGCATAAATTTTTTTGAATGGGGTAGCCTCCAGTCTTCAAAATACAATGAAAACTCCCCAACTAGAATTTTCTTAAAGCAGCAGCAAAGAAAATGAGATGCATGTTGTGTGATTTATTAGGCTTTGCAAATGTTCTTAATGAAATTCAGCCCAACTAATTAAAATATAGTGATTTTAGCTTTCATGTGGGAAATGCCCATATACTTAGAAAACGCTTCCATACACATTATTTCACTTTATTAATTTTAAATTACGGGCTGCTGATAACAAAATTACTATATACCCGATACATGGAATTTAATCTTTTTCCTCGTAACTATAATTTTCATAAATCTCTCAACACTACCTTCTGCCAAGAAATACTTTCTTGGCTATTTAAGTTTCCAAAGTACAACACTGCATAACAATAAATATACTAACTTATTTTAAAAATTAGGTTTTAATGTAAACATAATCACTGCTGAATACTTGCTAAATTAAAAAAAACAAATCTATTTGTTCATGATCTTCATATTGCTAATTCAATGCTGAAGCAAATAAACTAATTTATCCTTAGCCTATATAATGAAAAATTAATTTTTCAATAACATTCTTAAACCTTAAAGCCTGTTAATAAATACCATAATCAAAGATAACAATGTAAGTACTGGTGCACAAAACTTTTGAGTATACATTTGTAAAAGTATCTGATGCCTTTTATTAAAAAATGCAATTACGATAGTATTTAACAGTCAAGACTTCACATATTTTTTCTGCCATACGGGAGAAAACGCTTATATAAGTCACTTTAATAACACAAGTCAAGATAACTCAGTCAAGTTATCTTGCAGTTTTCAATCTTAATACTCCAGAAGTACAATTTTGGGATCAAATCATTTGTTCCACGAATCCTGTAATTTGTTCAGGGAGGGGCTCTCAGACTGAAGCCCCTGGGAAGGCAGGGTGGAGTAATTTGCAGGATTAGTTGTATTCAAACGGAGGCCCATAATTAGTGCCCCTTCTCAGACAACTTCAAAATGTCAAATAGTTTTCTTATTATGGAGTTGGGGTTTATTTATAGGTTTTATTTCTAGGTTCGACACCATGACACTTGCAAAAGTAACAAAATGAAAAAGTTATACTTGATACCGGCAGGATAAGAAGTAGTTTTAAGGTCCCTGAAGGGCAAGATAAAGAATGCCGTGGGAGCCGCAGGCAGTTTCGGGAAAGAGGTAATGTTGCTATAAAGAGAAACCAACCTCTCCAGTGCCATGAGCTGAAGTTTTCGGAGAGGCTAGCTAACTTAAACACAAAGTTTGCTCCTAAGCCTGCAGAAAACTCCTGCTTGAGGATATTAAATGGAGTCATTCAATCTTGTTTTTTTTTTTTTTTTTTTAACTTGTTTTTGAAGTTTCACACGGAGAAAAAAATTACAAATCCTAAGTATACAGCTCTCCAGAAGCCTGGCAGTGGTCCCTCCACCAGTGACCACTCTCTTCTGACTTACCACACTGTTTTCATGAGATTTTTAAGAATGAGATTTGAAGGTTTATTTTTTTCTATGCTTAAGAGAATGCTATCATGGTGCAGTGTTTAACGGTACACCCCCAAATGTCCCAGGACTCAGCTCCCCCAGGGTGGCACCTCGGTACAGCTGCATGCTCTGGATGGCGTGAGCGGTGTGGGCAGCAATCGGGACGGGCCATGGTTCGGTCTTGCCCACGCGGTCTCCGCACGGGGACTGGTAATCTTTCCCCATTATGCGCCACCTCGGTAAACCGAGAAACGTTAAAAGCCGGCACACCTTCCTTATGGGGATAAAGGGAGCAAATGACAGTCCACGGTGGGTTTCAACCAAGCCATGCTGAGGACAATGACATCAGGACTTACCACCCGGCAAGGCGTCCCCCAGCAGCCTCTAAGCCAACCCCGCGCCGCGCCCGGACTCCTGATCTTGTTTAGAATTACTTTTAGCTTCCTTTGTTATTTCTTTGGCAAAGGAGTTCCGGATCATTTACTCACTCAATATTCATTTACTCTGCACCTTCTCTGCGCCAGAATAGCGAGGAGTGGGGTGGGGGAGGGAAGAGGCAGAGGCCCTCCCAGTGTCAAGTTCTAGGGGAAATGAAGGCCCAGGGAGCTGGAGGAGCACGAGGGGGGCTTCCGACCCTACCACATAAGGTTTGAGGCAGGGCCAATTCACAAAGCCTTCAAGAGGAATCTTGCAGGACGAAGGGAAATTGACCAGGGGGAAGCAGCGGTGTTCCAGGCACTGTAAACCACGTGTGCAGAGGTCGGGAAAGGAAAATGCATGCCCATTTAGGAGCTCCACTGAAACCGATTGAACAGGGATGTCTGAGGAATAACTGAAATCCTAGAGAAATCTCGAGGAGGATAGGATTAGTTTCTTCAAAAACCAAGGGGTTGTCACACCAAAGAGGAATTAGGATAGGTGTGAGGCTGTGGGAAAGTCACCAGCATCAGAATCAGGCAGTTGGGGGCGTTGGAACCCCAGCTTAATCACTTACTAGCCAAGAGATTAACCTTCAAGAGATTGCTTACTCTCCCTGAGACTCAGCTTTCTTATCTATAAAAGAGGGAAGATTTCCCTGCTTTGCAAGGTTGTTTTAAGCACTGGAGATAGTATGTATGGAAATTAACTGGCAACCAACTATCATTAGATTTTTTTTTTTCCCCTTTAGGTCCCAAGGGTTCAATGGGTAGAAGGTGAAAGGACCAGATTTCTTTTCAACAAAGAGCTTTTTTAAACAGTCAAGGCTGCACAAATATAGAAGAGACTGGCTTGTAAAGGAGGGAGCTCCCTGTCACTAGAGGTAATTAAGCAGAGAAGCTGCACTAGACCATTGGTGAGAAGGCTGCAGAAGGCAGACTGGCACAGAAGAGGGTGGGACAGATGAACATAGCACTACCGGGACCAAGATTCTATCATAACTTCTGTTTCAACAGTACCAAGGTTACATGTTGGTAAATAAAAAACTCAATGAGGCATTGTTCAAAAATCCTTAAATGGATTTCTTATGGAAAATAATTCTAAATAGACATCTCATTCCTGGAAAAAACAAAAATGGTCCACCAACCCATGAAATAGGATAAAAGAATATGAACAAGTTATATGTAAAGCTCAAAAAATAGACAATTGGAATATGTTTTACATTTAGCTGTTTCTTCCTAAAATTAACCTGCCAATCTTTTCTCATTTTCCCTTCAAACAGTTCTACCAGGCCCCAAACAGACTGGACATCAGGATGGAATAAATTTACTCTGCAGGGACGCAAATCAACTTGCATAAACTTTACAAAAATACTGTTAATATTTGCCCTCGGGCACACACAGACACGCCCATCTGGGTGTCAGTCCATGATATTTCTATCTCAGGCTCCGGCCCCCACCCCTTTACAGCCAAAAGCAGCACAAGTCTTCAGAAAAGAAAACAGCTAAAGTCACTTTGAAAGGTTTCAGATGTGCTAATCGCAGCGCATCCCAGCCAAGAAGCTGGAATCTCACAACCGGACCATCCTGCCAGCTCTGTTCCTGCCAAGGGTCTGAATGAAGCCAGCGGCAGCCTGGCCAGAGAAACCCAATCCCCACCACCAGCATCCCTCGTCATAATTTTATCTCAAGGAAACATAGAAAAATACCCTCCCCCCCAACTCCTGTCCCAAAGCGTCACCCTGTTTGTCACAAGTCAGCCAGGTGACTTGGGAAGTCACTACCTCACTTTCCTTCGGCTTGGTTTCCCAGCTTAGAGCCCTCTAAGGCTTTTTCCAGCTCTAAAATCCTCTGCCTGTAAAGCTGTAATCCGAGGGGCCATCTCGGGTTATATTAGGTATCCTGGCCCTGCTGGTGGCCAGTGCACCTCTAGAAACCAAGACAAAATGTATTTTTATGCAGCCTGTTCAGATTGCCAGGGCTTTGTGTCCTGATAAAACGGGGTCATAAAATTAAAGGAAACTCTAAAAAAGACTGATGAAAGGCATGCCAAAATGCAAAGAGCAACAGTATTTTGGAATAATGGAATGAAAGGGCTATCAAAACATGATGCTGTACACCTTAAAAATATACACTCAAAAGATACAGGATAGCAATGTATAACTGTCACTAAAAAAATAAAAATAAAATAATGTCAGATCTTAAAAAAAAAGAAAATAACATATCTTATTGCTACTGTTGCATTTATTTGTACTGAGGTCTCCCAGGAGCTGGGACTACAGAGATGATTTCAAGCAGTGATCGGTGACATGCAGGAACATCTTGCCTGGGGGCTCCAGGTGGCAGGGAGGACTGGAGGTTTGAAGGAGCAAAGCCACTCCCAGGCTGACATGACCCTGGACCAGGAAGCTTTCTGTCTCGTGTCCAAGTCTGTAAATAACTCTGAGGAGTGGCGATCTCATGCCTGACACAGCGGGGGGCCCGGCCCAGCACAGACACCTACTCAGCACTAGCTCATGCGTACTGCCTGTGTATTTGGCCCGTTCCACCCATCCTGCGCCTGAGCACGGAACCATTCCCATTCCCACTCTCAGGCTTCCTGCGCTACAGGGCTTCAGAGTTTTCCAAATACTGTCACACCCCTTACGCATGACTCCGTTGGTTTTGACTGCACTTGGCAGGCAGCACCGCTGTTCCCATTTTATGGATTGGTAGATTAAACTTACAAGCACGCCCAGGTCACCCAGGCTACATACAAGTGGGGCGATGATCCCAAGCTCAGGTGGGTGCATCACACACACTACCCCACTCTGAGTCAAATGGCCCACGTGCCCAGAAGGGAGGGGAATTACAGGTGTTTCCCTGGGCGTGGGGGAGGCCCCACACTTAGTCACTATTGTCTCTGTAATTTACTGACTAAAGGTATGTTCTTACCCTTTTGAGATAATCTTTATAAACACTCCCTGAGGCTCACATGTTAGTAAATTTCCTCTTACAAGGCAAATAGTCCAGAAAACCTCCTTTCCCCCTAATTAATTCTGCAACATTAGAAACTTGAGTAATGATTTGGGTATTTATGACCACATCCCCTCTGCTCTAAGATGGCACAATTGATGCAACAGGTGTTTCAGAAAAATTCTTTTAAAGAAGCAGTACATCTAAAGTTACCCTTCGACTGTGAAGGTCATGGTGAAGTCAGAAACATTACAATGTGGCTAATGTGCCTTTCAGAATTGGGGAAATGTAGTAAACGACTTCCTCTCACTTTTGCAAAAGGCCTGGGCTGGAGTGCCTGTCACATGACAGCTAAAGGCCCTTCCAGCCCACAGGCAGCCATCCCTGGGTTAATTATTAGCATTGAGAGGGCTGGAGTGGGCCACCTCATTTCCTGAGGCCAGGCCCTGGGTTTGGCCTGGGGCCTCCCCTCCACGGTAACCAGCCGCTCTCCTTTTAGGGAGGACCTGAGTGAGTGGCCAGTCTCCCCTCCAACTGCACCTGCCTCTGGGGATCTCAGAACTGCCAGGCCTCCCAGAAGCTGGGCTTCTCAATAAACCAGAGCACAATCAGACTCTTGCTCGCTCATTTCTGGGGGCACGTGCGCTGGCTCTAAGCCAAGGATCTGACGCTAGTCATGGGTCTGCAGTAACTGAAACTGGGCTGGGGCAGCAACCTGGGTGTGGCAGGGGCCTGGGTCTCCAGGAGGACCCAGGACAACCTCACCGTGTTTAAACCTCACAGTTCTTTCTATCTGCTGGGAGATATGCTCAGGCAGCCCAGAGTCTACCTAGACAGCCATGAAAAAGCAAGGTGGCTCTCACCACCTGATGGGAGCCAACCCTAGTGGGAAGGAGATGGAAGTTTCACAGACCCACAGCTACACAGGACTCGCTCTGATATGCTCACGTTGGACAAAACACCAAGCGAGCCCATGGTATTATCTTGTTTGTTTGGGGGTGTGTTTTTTAAAACGTTGAACTCATGATGTCTATACAATCATATATTCTACTCTTTCTTTCTCATGATCACTATCCAACATTCGTCCAGGTATTCTGAACACTTCCCTGACCTTTTCTGTTATGGTTTTACAATATCCCACCAAGTGGGTGTGCATAACCGTGGCTGGGTGTTCGGATGACTTCTAATTAGTAGAGCTCAGATTTCAAACAAAACCCACAGTAAACACACAGGAGGAAAGAGCAGGTGACCAGGACAGGGAGGCGGGGCCCAGACGAGCCTTGCTTTAGGGCAAAAACACCAAAGACCAAGGTGACAGTGAGGAGCTAGACCACCACCTAGAGGAAAATGGCAAAACAAATGAGCAGCAAATGGATGATAATTGGGGTAAAATAACCAAGTCTACTGTTTTCTGTCTTTTCTACCAGGCAGAACAATCTTTTACACAGGAAAGGATAAATTTAGGGGCCGGAGTTTTCCCTGAGCACCTCCCATGACCCAGGAGAGACACTGTACACCCATCATCTTACTCCACTCACATCACAAGAGGCGACCTGGCTTCCCCCACAAGGTTGACCTGTGTGTCTCTAAGGTGACCCAGCCCCAGAGCAGAATCCAAACCCAGCGGCTCCTGACAAAGCCTCGCTCCTTCCAGATGTCCCACTACCTGCTCTGGTCTTTTTTATTTTTTTCCTTTTTATTGTGGTAAAATACATAGGACACAAAGTTTGCCATTTCAACCATTTTTGAGTGTACTGAGTGGCGTTAATTACATTTACAATGTTGTGCAACTATCACTACTATTTCCAGAAGCTTTTCATTATCCCAAACAGAAACTCTGTACCCATTAGGCAATAACCCCCCTATTCAGCCCTCCCCCACTCCAGCTGCCTCTAATCTACTTTCTGTCTCTATGAATTTGCCTATTCTAGATATTTCTCATAAGTGGAACCTTATAATATTTGTCTGTGTCTTACTTAGCATGTTCTCAAGGTATATCACTCATGTTTTAGCACGCATCAGAACTTTCTTCTTATGACAGAATAATACTCCATTTTGTTTATCAATTCATCTGTCAACGGACATTCGGGTCGTTTCCACCTGTTGGCTCTTACGAATGGTGCTGCAGTGAACACAGGTGTACAAGTATCTATCCGAGGCCCTGCTTTCGATTCTTTCAGGCATATATATATACCAAGGAGTGGAATCACTGGGTCATACGGCAGTTCTATGTTTAGCTTTTTTGAGGAACTGCCACTGTTTTCTACAGAGGCTGTGCCATTTTACACTCCCATCAACAACGTAAGGGGGTTGCTATTCCTCCACATCCTTGCTAATACTTGTTTTCCTTTTTTTGATGACAGCCATTCTAGTAGGTACGCAGTGGTGTCTCATTGTGGCTTTGATTTGCATATTCAAAATGACTAATGCTGCTGAGCATCTTTTCATGTGCTCGTTTGGCCATTTGTACATCTCTATAGAGAAATGTCCATTCAAGTCCTCTGCCTATACATAATATACGTATGTGCGTATGTGTATACATATATATTTTGGAGTCAGTGTTTCGTTTTTGTCTGGGCACAAGGGCAGTAGCATGATCATAGCTTACTGCAACCTCAAACTCCTCCTGCCTCAGCCTCCTGAGTAGCCATCATGCCTGGCTAATTTTTCTATTTTTTGTAGAGACTTGCTCAGGCTGGTCTCGAACTTCTAACCTCAAGTGATTTTGCCACCTTGGCCTCCCAAAGTGCTAGGATTACAGGCATGAGCCACCACACCCAATCTGCCTTATTTTTAAACTGGGTTTATCTTAATTTGGGTTGTTGACTTCTAGGAATTCTTTACATCCTGAATATTAAATCTTTATCAGATCTAAGATCTGAAAATATTTCCTCCCATTCTATAGGTTGTCTTTTCTCTTTCTTGATAATGTCCTTTGCACAAAAAAGTTAATTTTGATGAAGTCCAATTTATCTGTTTTGCTTCTGCTGTTCTTCCTTTTGGTGTCATATGCAAGAATCCAAGGTCACGAAGATTTACCCCTGCGTTTTTTCCAAAGAGTGTTATGGCATTAGCTCTTATATTTGGGTCATTGATCCATTTTGAGTTCATTTTCAGGTATGGTGTAAGGTAGCAGCTGCTCTGGTCTTTCAGAGCAGGGTCCCTCCCCAGCACGATATTCTGGTAGGATGACTGCAAGTAATTAAAATAACAAAGGAATTTGAAAGACAATGAAAATATGTGTGTTAGTTTTTCTATTCTTTCAACTTTTCTGTATTTCCTGAATTTTCTATAATGAGCAATAAGAAGAAAATCAAACTGATAGAACTTTTTTAAAAATGCTCTCTCATTGGATACCTTATTGGTGCACAGGGTGTTTAACTGCTTAAACCTCCCTCCCTCAACTCTCTGCCACCTCCTGTCCCGTTTCTGCATCCCCAGCCCTGCATGCTCTTCCTGGGGCCACTGGGCACCTGCCCTCATGCAGTCCCAACACTGCAAGGCTCTGGCCTTTCATGGACTCCTCCCCCAGCAAGCCACAGCCAGAGCTGGGCTGCCCCCTCCTGGCTCCTTCCTGGTTCTGTGGCTTTGGGCAAGTTACTGAACCTCTCTGAGACTCCATTTCCTCCTCAGGAAAATGTAGCTGAGCCGTCCTCAGGGGGGCCCTCCAGAGTACCCAGCACCTGTGAGCTGAGCATGCTCTGGACACCACCTGCCCTGCCTCGGAGCCCCATCTGCTGCTTCCACCCAGCCTCAGGAAGGGCTGCTGCTGCGCCCTGGGACAAAGGGAGAAAATTCTTGATCCTCAGTCTGCAAAAATCTGGGTACCTGGCCTCTCCTCAAGGCAGTGGAAAAACAGTAGGTTTGCCCTTGGCTCCCAGATAGATCAACATGAAGGCTTCTTGGCTGAAACCGCCATTGCCCCGGTTAACCCTCCACCACTTCAGAGAACTCAGAGCTCAACTCTCACGCCTCAAAGCTGACGCCCAAATCCAAATCCCCAGCACTGACACCCCCACCCCCACTGTCCCCATTTGACCACCTTCCTGACATTTTCACCTGAGGCCCTGCAGATGCCAGAGATGGGCTTCCCATCCACAGTGACAGCCTCCAGCGCCCTGGCTCAGTGCTGGGCCCTCCTGTTCACTTTTGGTCACAACACCTTACACATTCCACGTTCAGAAACTCCGCATGCATCCCTCTCTCTAACACCGGCTCTCAGGCAGGTGCTGGGGTTCGGAGGGAAGAGGCTGTCTCAGGTCCCAGCTCTCTGGGAACTCACAGGCTAGTCAGGATAGGTGCAGAAGTCACACCTTTCAGTGTGGTGAGTGCTGCCAAGACAGGTGTGTGCTGCTGGCTGCTCGGGTACCGTCCAGGGGTGACCATGGCTCAGCCTTGGGCAGAACACAACTACACCTTCTAAGGAGAATCTGTGAAGCTAGACCTTGAAGGATGAGACCTCAAACAACAAAATCAAGTCACCCTGTATGTACCCAAAAGCTCTCTGAGGCTCTTAATGCATGAATCCGTCATTGCCCACAACCTGATTCCAGCTGAATCCGACAGATTTCAGACACCTGCATACACCTGCCCCTCTGAGGTCTCTTCAAGCAGCAGCGCAGAAAGCTGGATATACTTGCAACTGTGCATACTTTGGTTTCTCTATACTCATTCCTCCACAAGCCTCCCCACCATCAATCACGTTCCGGACCAATGCCACTCCAAGTGTGGCCACCAGAGCAATGCCTTCAGCATCATCAGGTGCTTGTTATAAATGCAGATTCTCAGGCCCCACTCCAGACCTGGGAATGCAAGTCACCTTGCACGTACATTAAGGTGTGAGAGGCTCTGCTCATTCCAATCCCATCCTTCCCCAGGTCTTCAGCTTCCTCCTCCTCACTCTGTTGCCATCTTGTGTTGCCTTCAACATCTATGCAATGAACTGACACCAACCTCCAGAGCATCCACTTCCCCAGCTCCACTGACCTTCATGTCCACCTGCAGGTGGCACCACCAAGCCCCATCCTGTCTGGGGCGACACACAAACCACAGCTCTAAGACCACCGGCTCAAGCTGTGGACACAGTGGCTGTTCTGTCCAGCTTGCTGAACTAGTGCTGCTTGGGTAATAAGCATGTGCCACCGTGTCATCACGGACTATTCACAGGACCTTGTGAGGTAGAGACACCACTGTCATTCCAGTGTGGAGATGAGGAAATCGAGACTGAGGAGACTCGACCAGGGCCACAGACCGAGTGGGGGCTCCGGTGATGCTCCCAGACCTATAGCCTGCCCTAAGAGGCAGCCCCGAGCACTGTAGCCCGGCAGCCCTGCAGAGCCAACTCCGTGGGGAAGGGAGGACATCTGCAGCTGAGGTGAGGACCAGTCATTCGGCTGGGACCCAGAAGCGAGAGGGAAAAGTAGTGGAGAACAAGTGGGAGAGGCAGAGGCCAGATCCTGAACCTCTTCAATGACGGTCTGAAGAGCTCAGGTTTAGAGGTGACAGGAAGGTAAGGAATTGTTTGGAGCAGGCTGGTCCAAGTCAGCAGCACCCTTCTGAGACCCATGCCGTCCCCTCACCCCCATGAATCTGATTCATCAGCACTTGGGACTTGTTTCTCTGACCCTCCCGATGTGGCAAGTGTGGTCAGACTCACTCAGGTACACGGGTTCCCCTCCTGCAGACTGGTCCCCGAGCTGGTCCCCTGGCTGATCCCCCACAGTCCTCAGCCCTCCCTGACCCCCGCCTCCTGACCTAGTCCAAAGCCCAGCTCTGGGGCAACCCCCCGCCAACTGCTGCACCCAGCTGGTTTTTCAACAGCAGGGCCTTAGTAAGAGTCACACAAGGTCCAGCTGCCAGATCCGCTCCCTCTTCTCCCGTGATTGGCAGCAACTTCCCCAGAAACCTCCCCTTCCTCTGTCTTCCCACTTTAAATCACCAGTTTCCACGCTCATCTCCTCCCTCCCCTCCCGCCAATGTCGTGAGAATGTCCCCAATGTCCCCCCCGCTAAACATACCACAAGCACTGGGTCCTGGGGGATAGAGCTGAGCAGGACAGCACCTCTGCCCTGGAGAAGGGAGGGAGCCCCTTTACAGGGAAAACCTTCTGATGACCCGCTGCCGCACATCTGCACACCTGGACCGATTTAGTGACTCTTAGGAAGACTGAAGCCTAGCCTGGTCTTTCAAAATTCTTTCAACAACAAATAATCACTGCAATGCCACTCTGCCTTTATGACTGAAAACATTTAAGATTAGCTTTACAGAAAACAGA
Source organism: Lepilemur ruficaudatus (assembly GCA_963574885.1). Classification (NCBI taxonomy): domain Eukaryota; kingdom Metazoa; phylum Chordata; class Mammalia; order Primates; family Lepilemuridae; genus Lepilemur; species Lepilemur ruficaudatus. The sequence goes on from CAUYRT010040377.1 coordinate 27,916, forward strand.
AAACATTACAATTATAACACAATACCCTGTTGTAGTCCCAGCTATGCGGGGAGGCTGAAGCAAGAGGATCGCTTGAGCCCAAGAGTTAGAGTCCAGCCAGGGCAACATGGTGACACCCTGCCTCTAAAACAAACAAAAATTATAACAGAAAACTTAGGAATTCTCACACCGTGAATAGAGTGGGAGATAGGTCTATAGGATTTTGTCAAACAGATCTTATCTAGAGCCCAGCCACCCAACATGCAGTTGTCCCAGCATCACCTGGGAGCTTGTTGGAAACGCAGAACACAGTGCCCAGCCCAGACCCTGAACGTGCACCTGCATCTTAACACTGGCAGGCCTGGCTTAGAGCCTGCAGTCTGTGGGATTGGGAGGGGGGTGGGCCGGGGAAAGCACGGCCAGACGGGGCCAGGTTGTCCAGAGCCGCAGAGGATGAGGGGATCTTACATGCTTTTCGAGGAACGTTTTCCGGTAGCAGCGTGGAGGAGGTGCAGGTGTGAGGGGCCCACTGGTGACAGTAAGCAAAGGCAAATGGGAGGAGTGTGTGAACTGACCCAGTTTGGGGGTGGGGAGTGGGGAAAAGGAGTGGGCTGGAGGAGGGGTTTCTGAGGCATGAAGGGCAGAATTTGTCCAGCGCAGGTGTGAGGACAAGTCAAGGATGGCCTTGGGTTTCTGAACTGGAAGGCCGTGTCATGCATGGAGAGAGGAGAGTGCATTTTTAAGACAGAAGGTGATGAGCTCTAGTTTGAGGACACAGAGGAGGGACCTGGGGCCACGCATGGGAAGATGTGCAGACATGACATACACAAGACAGGAAATGCCTTTAGACGACCTGGCTGGAGACATAGCCCTGCAAGCCCCTGGCGGTGGGATTAGGTGAGTTCACTGGAGGCCTGCAGGAAAGTAAGAGCAGAGGACAGAGGGAACAGACAGAGGTGGGCCAAGGTGAGCTGGGGACAGGATCATCCCCGAAGCCCTGGAGGAAGAGACTGAATGGGCTGCGTTGTGAGAGGCTGCCTCTGGCCATCACAGCAAGGGCAGTGCTGGCCCACTGGCAGGTGTTGATGAGGATGGTCTGAGCTATAAATGCCTCAACAGCCTACTGGAGGTCGGAAGTTCTCTTCGATCAAGATTACGTCTTTCTGCACACCCAGGCTCACAGCAGCATTATTCACAACAGTCAAAGGGTAGAAGCAACCCCAGTGTCCATCAGCAAATGAATGAATAAAATGTACTTCAAACATACAAGGGAATGATATTTTAAAAGGAAGGAAATTCTGGCACATGCTACAACACAGATGAACGAAGACATCATGCAAAGCAAAATAATCCAGTCACAAAAGAACAAATACCGTATGATTCCACTTACAGAAAGTACTTAAAGTAGTTAAATTCATAAAGATAGAAACAGAATGGTGTTTGCCAGGGATTGGTGAGGGAGAATGGGGAGTTCACGTTTAATGGGTACAGAGTTTCAGTGGTTTAAGATGAAAAGAGTTCCACGGATGGACGGTGGTGATGCTTGGGCAACAGTGTGAATGTACCTAATGCCACTGAGCTGTACATTTAAAAATGGCTAAGATGGGAAGTTTTGTTATGTGCACTTCACAATTTAAAAGAATTAAATGTCATTCCTTCATTATAGTTACAGAAAACCCAAACTCCTGGAATTTCTGCATCAAGAGAGGTGAGAGCAAATGTCTTCCGGTTATCATGCATTTTCTTCCAGGAGGCTTGACAGCGAGTGGGGAAGGGAGAAATCAGGCGGTGACCTACCTGAAGGTGAGCCTGGCTCCGAGGAGGCGATGGGAGGTGAATGGAGCCAGGACACTCATCTGTCTCAGACTGGAGGAAAGGAAGAAAGGAGAGGAGCCCAGAAATGCAAATAAAGGGGTAAAGGTGAGGAGGCTCCCACAGATGGCCTGGGGCATCCCAGGACAACAGGTGGAGGTGGTAGGGTCACCTGGTGAGGTGAGGACAACAGGCAAGAGACTCGGAGAGGGCAGAAGGGTCAGGTGGAGGGAGGGTGGAGAGCAGGAAGGGTTCAGCTGGCTGCAAAGCACAGCATACTTATTTTTAACTATCGCTAAACCTGGGGCAGTGGTCCTCAAAGGGTGGTCTCTGGTCTCTGCATTCCTAGCGTCACCTGAGAGCTTGTTAGAAATGCAAAATTTCCAGCCTCACCAGAGCGTCTGATTCAGACCAATGGAATCACAACTCTGGGAGTAGGGACCAGTAAGTGGCCTGTATTTTAACCAGCCCTCCAGGCAATTCTGATGTGCTAAAGTTTGAGAAACACCACGACAGAATGTAGACAGTCAATGGAAGGTTCATGTCATCCGGTTTACATGAAAACAAACAAACAAAAAGGCAGCCTAGCAACTTCTATATAGAGAAACTGAGCAATAAATGCATAACTGCTTCAATGCCAATATGACTTTTTTCCGTAGTCAGAGAAACACCAACAGGTATTAACAAAATAATAGAAATACATGGCCCAGCTAATAAACTACCTTGGATGACATGTAGACAACACACCCAAGATCTGGGAGCTGGAAAACATAAGACGTGGGTACCAGTCCCTGCCCTGCCACGATTGTGTGCCCTTGAGTATGCCACATCCCTTGCAGGGCCACTATAAAAAGAGGCAGTGGACAAAGGTTTCTCCAGTTCTGATACTGTGTGCCACACTCTCTCCTGTAAAAAATGACCCCCGAACTAAATGCTTTTACGTAGCTGGGCCTAGAAGAAAAAAGAACATTTTTAAGCAGTAAAATCTAATAGCACAGCAAACCAGAAAACCTTTCCAATGTTCAGCAGTACTAGTATTCTAAGAACTAGAACAGTCCTGAACTGTTTTTTCCATTAATGCTGTTGATGCCTAGAGTTATAAAAACACTATTGCGCTGAACAATGTTCTTAAAGTCCACATGACTGGGTTGCTTCCCAGAAAATAGCTCCAGATCTTCACATTTTCATCCTATGGTACTTTCTAATCCAGGAAGGCAAGGTTTGTGTTTTCTTCTAGCTAGAAAATGAGCTTAAGAACCAGGGTATATGGATCCCAGTGCCTGACCCCCTGACCAGAGCATCTGGGCATTTGATATGATGAATCTAGGCTTCCTGATAAATGGCCCTGTAGTGACCTTGTTACCAGAATCCCTAGACGCTGGTCTCCTGCCTGGTTTCTCTGCATCCAAGTCCCTGTCTGCACCTACTGGCCATCCAATGCCCATCCTCCTGTGCCTGGGTCCCCAATGCCACCTGCTTCCCTGCCTCTGCCAAAGGTCATGATCTTAGAACTAAGGCTGGAAGAGGGATGTGGGCGTTGCTGCAGGAAGGAGAGGCAGAAGTGTGAGTGCTAGAGGAAAGAAGATGAAGTCTAGGGTGACTCTGGCCTCTTGCCATACCTTGCTCACAGACCCTGGCCCTTAAATTCCATTAGAAATTGGCAGTGGCAAGCACAGCTGGCTTGTTTGTCTCCTTGTGCATCTATCACAAACCCCGTCTCTGCTCCTCCATCCAGCCTGGGTATGTAAGTGAGGTCCCAGGCTCTGCGAGTCCCTGTGCAGGGAGGTGCATGGTGAGGCTGGGGCTGAAAAAGGCTGGAGTAGCAGGAACAAAGCTGGGGAGGGGCACAGCACGGGAGGTGCAACCACACAGGTGTGAGGCCACAAACTTTGGGCCTGTGGGCCACGGAGGCAGACTCATTTAGTCTTTATTAAGTTTTCCAGGCTGGCCCACCCTGGCACTGATCTCAACCTCAAAGTCGCACTGGGGTAGGGTGACCACATGTCTCAATTTGCCTAGGGAAGTCCTGGCTGAGGCCTATGGCTCAGATGCTTTTTTTTTTTTTTTCCTTCTGAGAGAGTCTCGCTCTGTTGCCCAGGTGAGAGTGCTATGGCATCAGCCTAGCTCACAGCAACCTCAAACTCCTGGGCTCAAGTGATCCTCCTGCCTCAGCCTCCCAAGTAGCTGGGACTACAGGCTTGCACCACCAGGCCTGGCTAATTTTTTTCTATTTTTAGTAGAGATGGAGTCTTGCTCTTGCTCAGGCTGGTCTCCAACTCCTGAGCTCAAAAGATCCTTCTGCCTTGGCCTCCCAGAGTGCTAGGATTACAGGCGTGAGCCACCGTGCCTGGCTAGACGCGGTTATTAATAGCATCCTCTTTCATTCTCAAAATGTTCTGCTTTGGATGATAAATTCTAGTCGCTTTATCCTTGGGCCCCTAGGCCTCTGAAATTAGAGCCCCAGTTAGAGAAGACTACTCAGGGTTGGCAGGGGCCCTCAGGGTGAGTCTTACCCCTCATCAGATGTTCCATTTGCCTCTCCAACATTCCTGCCAAGCCATCATCCGGCATCTGCTTATGTACCTGCAGGGACAGCAGGCTCACTATCTTATGAGAAACCCTCTTTTTGGGGGAAAGCTTTGGTATAAAAATAGGATTCAAACCTATGTACAGTAGGATTGCAATTAAATAACAACATCCCTCAGCAGGGAAAGGTGTGGTGGTGGGGGAAACCAGAAAACCTGTTGACTTTCTCCTTCCATCTCACCTTTTCATTCAACAAATATTTACTGAGTGCATCTGATGGTCCAGGCACTGTGCTTGGCACTGGGGTACACAATGGGGAGTTAAAACAGACAGATCCAAATTGAGGGGTCAAGGACATGAGGACAAAGAAAGGCTGAGGAACTGTTCTAGTTTAAAAGAGACTAAAGAGACATGACAACTGTATGCAATGCATGATGAGAGATTTTCTTTGCTACTAAAAGTACAGCACTGAGACAGCTGGCAAAACTTAAGTAAGGTCTATAGATTAGGTAATAGTCTTGTATCAGTATTAATGCATTGATTCTAAAATTTGTATTGCAGTTATGTAAGAGAATGTCATTGCTTTTAGGAAAGATACTAAGGAAATATATTCGGGGGAAGGACGAGTCTATAAATGATCCTCAAATGGTTCAAAAAAAATATATAAGACACAGAAGGATAAAATAAATATGATAAAATGATAATATTTGGGGAGTCTGAATAAACAGTATATGGGAGTTCTTTGTTCTATTCTTCCAACTTTCCTACAAGTCTGAATTAGGTCAAAATAAAAAGGTAAAAGAAAAAAATAAAGCTTAGAGAAAGTTAAAAGAAAAAAGACCCTGTCTTCACAGGGGTTACAGTGTAGCTGGGAGACAGCTACTGATACAAATAATTACACTAATTAACTTCAAAATTGCCACTAGAAAGTGCTGTAAAGAAGAGAGATCCAGGTGCATGAACGTTTATAGCAACAGTTTAACCTGTATCAGGAAGGTGAGGGAAGCAATCTAAAATCACGGAGCTGAGGCCCAAAGGACGAGGTACCTAGGGAGGAGGCGAAGGAGGTTCCAGGCCCTCACAGCCCCCGCAAGAAGAGCATGGAGCCAAAGCATGAAAATTGGGCGTGTGGAGATGCCACGGAGATTGGTTTTGTCTTTATTCTGAGAGCAATAGGAAGTGCTTGTTAGACCCCTTTGGCTGCAGAGTAGAGACCCCACTGGAAGGGGAGAGGACACGTGGAGTCCATGGCAGTGGGGACAGCTGCCTCCTCGAGAAGCATCATGCATGATTTTTCCTCTGCTCCCTGACACCTTCGTTTTCTACAACAATCATGTGTGTATTTGAAAACCTGGGGAAGAATCTGGGGGCAGCAAAGTGGGGTGGGTAAGACTGGGCTCAGGTGGCCATCGTGCCCTCTCCAGGTCCACCAGTGGTTAGTGGTCAAAGGATAGTTGGTGGACCAGGTGGCCACCTCCCTCATGGAGAACCTCTGGTCCAGCCCTGGAGGCTGACTCGGCTGAGGGAGGAGGCATGCAGGGGCTGGGTCTCTACCCCCACGCCCAAGTCAAGTGCCTCTCACCAACACAGTGTCCTTCATGGTCCCGGAGGCGGCCTCTTGGAACATCCCTGCAATCCCGAGAACCAAGACCTGTGGCCCTGACTGAGGAGGGGGCCCTCATCCCCCACAGTGACCTTCAGCACTGGCTGGGGGGCCAGAGGTCTGACCACAAAGCAAGGGAAGGCTTTTCTGTGCCTAGTTTTGCCTTAGTGGATTTTCAGTTATTAGCTCATTTAAAACAGTTAATTTAAAAGACACAGGTTCTATTACGATCCATGTTTTGCAGTGTAGAAGTATACAAATTGGGTCATTCTTATCATACCCAACTGAGTAAGAGTCAAGAGGCTGGGGGGGAAACACTTAGGGCATGTAACACTGCTCCAAAAATATAATTATCTGCAAGTCTGGCTGCTAAAACTGCATGTTACAACCTAAAACCAGTTTTATCTAATAATACCGAAACAACCTGCTGCAACTCTAAGATTTTTTTTTATCTACTACCTATCACTCAACAACCAGAGCTTGCCAGCTCCCAAAAGCATTTCTGGTGCCAATGAACTTTCTTTCAAAACAATATGTAACATTTCTCTTTCTAATAAAACTCCCAAGCTTCCCTTTGTTCTTTGGACATACGAAAGACCACCATATGCCCCAAATTACAATTCTTGCTTTCCAAATAAAACATTCTTAGAGATTTGTCTTTAATATTTTATTTGACTCCGATAATAGGTAAATAATTTGTCTAGGGACAGACCTGGGTTCAAGTCTCTGCTGTACTGTTCATGAGCACTGTGCCCTTCATTTTGCGGTTGCTTCATCTTTCTGAGCCTCAGTGTTCTCACCCCATCTGTAAAATGGGGCTGGTATGAATTAGCAAGATTCTGAGGCTAAAAAGCATCATTTGTTCCCTACTGGAGCTCCAAGAGGCTCAGTACAGAAAATTCACTCCAAACTACACACTGCTTAAACATTTACTAAGAGCTTATGCATCCTAACAGTAAATCATGGGACCTGAATTTTCCAGGACTATCCCAATTTCAAATCCTCTGTCCTAACTTTCCACATAAACCATCAAAACGTCTCAAAAATTCCACTCTCTCAGCATCCAAACACCTCCCAGCCCTCCTCTTGCACAAAGCAGCAGCACAGACACATTTTTTTTTCCAGACTACAGATCCCAATCTTTGGTTCAGCAGAGCCCTGCTGGCCCCAAAGGAAACAAGGTCAGGAAGAAAAACCCGTGGCCGTCAGCACTCCAACTGGGATGCTTCCTGGCACATTGATGGAAACGCAGCCTGGGGAAGATGCACCATGATCAGGACACCACCCACAAAGGGACACACGCTGGGAGATGAGATCTCCCTTCACCTATCTACCAAGTGACCGGTACCCAGGGAGGCAGCATGGCCAGAGGCTTGCTGTGAGGATTCGATGAGTAAGTTAATATTTGGAAAGCATTCAGAACAGTGCATGGCAGCCAACAAGTACCAGTGCTTAATAATAAAGCCAGAGGTGTCCCTGGCAGAAGTTGCTCCTGTCTCAAAGACAATCCAGAGGCACTGCTCCCATCCAGAGAAAACAAGGAGAATGGGCACTTTCTCCTGGACTAGGTGAGGCCTGGCCCTTGCTTGTACAGAGCAGGGGGAGTACCCTAACCAGGGGACGTGGGCCCTGCATTAGTGAAAGTCAAGAGGCTGGACTTTCGGAAGAGTCACCACGCTCAGAACCCACAAGGTCTCTTCATGCCTCTGTGCCTTTGCTCCTTCTGTTCTGTCTGCCCTGACTGCCATCTTCTTCCACCTTCAAGGCTAAATTCACATGTCAACTACTCCCCACCGTGTTTCCTGATGCCTGTCAGAATGAATGGCTGCCTCCCCTTGTGACTCTGGCATCTGGTTTAATCCTCTTTTAAAGCAGTTACTGGATGGATGGATGAACGGAAACACACATACACACACACACACAGGTCACTGTCTTCCCAACTGCACCATGAGTCCTTCCAAGACAGGGGTTCAGCTTTTATCTCTGTATCCCTATGGCCTGACAGATAGTAGAAACTCAATTAATGTCCAAGTCTACTGTTAAATCTGTGCTCACAGCTGGGCTTGAATTAACAAGTTAACGTGGAGGCAGAAGGAAGCTTCAGGTGCACACACAGCAGATCTGTGGATGCAAGATCTCTGGGTCTTAGAACCACGGCCAGATCGGATTGCAGCCAGGGGCCTACCAAGCGCTTCTCTGCCAGAGGAAAAAAGACACCTGTAAGATCAGAGCCTGAGGTCACCTGGAGCCAGCTAAGAGCAGTGAGGACACTGATATGGTCCCATCCCATCTCTATTAGAGTTGGTAAGAAGAGATGATGCTTGAGAAGGCTGCCCCATTCCCGCCAGCCCATCCAGGCCAGAGTATGTGCTGAGTGCCTGTGGCATTCAAGCCTCTGCAACAGACCCTGGGAAGAGATGAGGAGGGATCAGCCCTGCTTTCCAGGAACTCACCGTCTGGTAGAAGAAAGGTACCCTCTCCTGGGGAAAGATGAAGGGACCACAAATTGCTGGTCCCCTTCCAACTACCACAGACCCTGAGGGCTGTGAGGTGCCATGTCTTCTTGCTCCCTCCAATCCCCAAAGCTGAGCCCCTCTGGTAGGTTATGTCTGTCCTAGAAAACAGTATTCCGTGTGCCTGGATCTGTAGCTCAGAAGGTACGGATTAGTCTCCTCTTGCTCCTGGTCCCACTTTTCCTTTGCTAGCTCAGTCTCCTCATTGGCGCGCGGTGGGCGGGGGGAGGTTGGCAACAACACTGTAATGAAATAATGTACGTGAAACTTTCCAGTTCACAGTCAATAATCCAGGAGCTGCCCTCAACCCGCTAAGCCAATTCCATCTTGGGACCCCAACTTCTTTCAGGGGTAAGATTTGTCTCTGACCAGGTCCCCGAGACCTGGATGAGAATGTTAAAAGTTACCAGAGTACCTGCTATACAACAAAAGATGAAATGAGAACTCAGAGGCTTCAGTGGGCATGCAGTGTGGGCACAAATTTGCCTTCGTGGTACCTTGGGCTCTTTCCCCTGTCCCAAGCTGTCCCTGAGGACCCACCATGTGTCTGGCCTGGGCTTCACCTGCCCTTCTTTGCAGGGAAGTTCATCCAGGCAGCCTGGACTCACTGGGGTCCACTGGCCTACTCAGCATCCCCATACAGAAGCAGTTAAACGAGGGCTTGCTGAAAGGAATGCCTTTAGTAACTTGACCTTTTACATTCCCCAGCTAATGTCTAATTTGCATATACAAATCCTTTTTAGGAGAGAACAAATCACCAGAGACAATGCAGAATCAATACAGAGTATTAGGCACATTTTATTCTACTCTAATTCTTGCAAATTGGCATTCCATTAACCATATGTGGGATTTATGGGAGCTCGCTATAAACTAGAATACTTAACTAGAATGGCCTACTCTGTCAGATAGTGGCTTACTGTTGTTAATTTTCAACCAGTCAATCCCAGAAAGGTTTCCAGCTTCCAATATACTTTACATCTTGATTTAATCATCAGGAAAATCATCTATTTCAAAGTCTCTGTACAACAAAGGGCAGCTTGATGCAAGGAGGGGAAAAAAAGGACATGCCCTCAAAACCAGAAGACGTGGGTTACATCCTGGCCACACCACAGACTGTGTAATCAGCTGTTGGGAGTCTGGATTTCCTTATCTGTAAAATGGGAGTAACACCAGCCTCACAGGGGCGTTGTAAAAATTAAATGAGATGATACCTGGTGCATGTACTCTGCACAGTTCTATAAGGCTATGCAAAGGTTATCATCATAAAACACACGGTGAAATTCTCAAACTACTCAGGCTAATGACAGAAAGCAAGGATTATCTAAATCGGTGGTTCTAAAGCGGGGAGGCTAGGGGTATTTTGCCTCCCAGGAAATATGTGCCAATGTCTGGAGCCACTTCTGGTTGGCACAAGTGTGGGCGGAAAGGGATTGCTACTGGAATCAACTGAGACCAAGAGTACTGATGAACATCCTACAACGCACAGGACGGCCCCCACAACGAAGAATTATCAAGCCCCCAAAGTCAACAGCGTGAGACTGAGAAATCCTGATCAAAATAATCACTTAAAGTTGGGGTTGGGAGCTTTTTAGAACAGAAATTTTCCTAACCAGGCTTTAATTTCTCGAATCATCTGCTTAAACATTTGCAAGATGGATCATCTTGTAAAACAGCTCTTTTGTAAGTGAAGCCAAACTGGAGTTTCTGAATGTATAAAACTGCTTTTAAAGAAGATGCTCTCTGATTACAATTCGGCTAAATTGTTTTTCCAAAGCCCTTGACTTCAGCAGAAGTTCTCCTGGGCAGAGACAGGGTCTGTCACTCCGCTGCTAGGCCTCCAAAGATGCTTTCCTAATTCTAATTTCCTGGTGAAATGGGAGCCACGAGGGTCTCTAAACGAATTAAATTCACATCACGCCAACTGCTCGCTTGTTTTGTGCCGGGAACGGTGCCAAACACCTCCACATCATTTATCCCACTTAATCCACTCAACAACCCAGCGAGGTGGGCATTATTACCGGCTGTTTGCAGGAGAGAAAACTGAGGATCAGAGAGGTTAAACAACTCGCCCAAGGTCACCAGCTGGCCAAAGGAGAGCACAACTTGAACAGAGGTCTCTAGTTTCCAAGTCACGAGCTCTTTCCACCACCTCGGAAAACCCAGGTGTCAAGTTGTCTCAACTTCCCATTAATTTTTAAGGCAACCGCAACTTCTCAGTAAGTTTAGGTAGCTGAAAAATGGGAATTTCCGGGGGGCTGGGCGCTCTCACACACACTCCCCCACGGCAGCTGTCTCACCGCAGGTACCTGATAAATCACTCCATATCGCCCGCGGAACGGGGAGGATTTATTGGCTCTGGAGTTCGTGCCAGGCCCAGGAAATGCCATCTTTGAAAGCCGAAAGGCGGATTCGCCCAGGGTGCGGGGCTCTGGCCGCCTCGCTTGGCTTGCTCCCCGCGGGCTGTGCGCCCCCTCGGAGCCGGGAGCCCGGGTCGCGGCGGCGCGGGACCCTCCGGGGCCGCCGGCCGCACGGGCTCCGCGGGTTGCGCCCGCCCCTGGCCGGCTGGAGCGCACGCCCACGCTCCGCCGCCGCCGCGTCCCGGCCGCCCGCCCGCCCGGGCCGAACCCCACCCAGCCCGGCCAGCGCCCTCCCACCCCGGCCCCGCCAGGTGAGCGCGGCTGAGCGCCCCCTCCCCGCCCCGACGTGGTGCGGGGACCCCGGGACCGCCGCGCCCGCCAGCCTGCTCGCGCGTCCGCCGCGCGCCCGGGGACGGGTGGGGGCGGGGTGGTGCTGAGCGCGACCCCGGCCGCCCGGCGTCCTGCCCACGGCCCGCTGGGGTCGCACCGGCCCGTACCTGCAGCATCCGGGGGCGCGGGGCGCCCAGGTAGGTCGCGCGTGCGGGCGGCGCGGAAGCTCGCTCGCGGCGCGACCTGGCCGCCGTCTGAGCATGCCCAGTGCCGCCCGCGGGCGGCTCCCGCCGGCCGGGCTGGCCGCGACGGGCCCGCGCGCCAGGCGGGGGGCGGGCTCCCGGGGCCGGCCTGCTGGGCGCTCCCGCCCCCGCCCCAGGCAGGCGCGCCCCGACGCGTCCCCTGCGCCACCGGGGCTCTCCTGCCGAGCTCGGGGCAAGCCCCGAGTTCCCTTGCGCGTACATGTAGACATTCGTTCCATTAACTATTTTCTGGGCACCTACTGTGTGCCGGGCCCTCTGTGTGTGCCATGTCTTTCGTGCCTAGGAAAGACGAGCTGTCTGCGCTCCGCGAGTCTTCGAAATTAAGAGGAGTCTTGCACGACGGGTCAGTGGTTGAGCTGGGGTCCTGCTGACTCCCAGTCCAGTGCTCATCCCTTTGCACTAGCAAGCTTCCCGGGCTTGTGGGGCCCCCTACCCGATCTGCGCTCCTGCATTCCTGTTCCACCTCATCTCATACCTGTTTTCCTGTAGCCGGGTGAGCACCTTTCTGTCCATCAAACACTCAGAACTTAGCCTTGGGACATTTGCGAATGCCTTTCCTTCTGTGTGGGACGTCCTTATCCCTCTTTTCACGTGGTTGGCGCCTTCTCCTTGTACGCGTGTCCCGTCCTCGGAAAAAGGCCTTCCCTGACAACCTTCCTAAGTTAGCCCTCTGCTCCTGGCCACTCCCCATGTACTTCCTTTTCTTCGTAGCATTTATCACTATTTATCCATTCAACAAATACTTACTGGGCACCTACTCCGACTCTTCCCGGTGGTAAGCAGACAAAAATCCTGTCCCCTGGTGGAGTTCGGGGGAAGAGAGACAGGTGACAGATAAACAGCAAATTTGCAAACTATGTAGTATAGTAGGAAGTGATAAGTTCTACTAGGGAAAAAGAGCAGGGTAGGGAGGCTGGGGGGTGGGAGTGTACAGTGAATTCTCAATGAAGCGGTCACCTCGGGCTCTTGAGCTGACGGGGCGGCCTCATCCGGTGGTCAGATCGGGTGACTGTAAGAAGGTGATGTTTCAGCCACGCAGATAAATGGGGAAGAGCATTCCTGGCAGAGGGAACAGCCAGTGCAAAGACTCAAAGCTTAGGGAATGTCAAGGAGGCCAAAGAAGCAGAGGAGGTCAGGAACTGTGGCTTTTCCTTCAATTTGCTTCTTACGCTGTATTTCTCTCCAGAATGTCAGCTCTAGAGCTGTGACGCAGCGCCTACAACATTGCGTGGCACACAGTAGGTACTCAAAACCTATTTGCTGAATGAATATGTGAACGAAGGGACGGACAGAGGGCTGGAGGCCCTGGCAGTACCTCACTTCGGTTCTTGTCCCCAGAGTCGCACGTCCGGGGCAGCGCCACCGCAGCGGGCGCCGCCCGGGCGTCGCGTCGGGCGGAATTCCGACCGGGCCCCGGTAGTCCCTGGGGCAGTAACGCCCGCGCCCCGCCCGGCCGGGACCTCGGGTCGCCGGCAAAACCCGGAGCCTCGGCGCCGGCCCAGCCCCATTCGGACGGGCGGGGCGCGCACTGGGCATGCTCGGAGCCGGGCGGGGCCCGAGCTCCCGGAAGGAGGAGCCCCCTGGAGGGGTAGGCGACGCCCCCCGCAGATCTCCACCCTGCCCTCCGCTGCTCCTGGGCTTGTTGTTTCTGCCTCCTCGCTGGGGACCTGTCGGCATTTTTTTTTTTCCCAAAGCACAGTGGGAAAACTTGGAATTCAGAATCAGTGGACGGCATGCTCTGTCATTTCCCGGGTGCTGTGTGATCTGGAACAAGCTCCTTACCCTCTCTGTGCCTCAAATTATACGAAGACCTACGCTTCGATCTGGGCTGCGTGTGGAGATAGAATGAAATCAAGAACATGAACGTTTAGAACATGTGGAGGAAGGCATGAAGAGGACAAATCTATAAAAGAAAAGGAAAAAGTAATATATAACGTATAACGAGATCTAAAGAAATAAAATAAAATTTAAAAAAAGAACGTGGACGTGCTTAGGCCTTCTTACGAGTGCCTACCTCAGTTATCCGTTATCCTTGTGCCTGTTTGCCAACTGCAGAGGCGAGGAAACCGAGGTTAATGGACGTGCGAGTTCTTTGAGAATCTCACTTTGCCTTTCCCTAGACTGAAACCACCATTTCTTTGCTCACAGTCAACAGTCATTATCTTAACCACGGTCCTAAAAATCTGCCTAGAAATATCCATACACCTAAGGGAAAAGACCTAAATATTTTAAAAATCATGCATTTCAAATAGCCATAACAGAAACAGCAACAAAATGAAAGAACACTCCCCAAATTGGAAACAGACTAAATATTCAATAATAGAGGAATGATTAATTCGGTTAGTGTATATTAGTTGAAATAATAACTATTTTACAGTGCATGAGAAAGACCATGTTGCAACAGAGAAAACTTATGGTACAATGTTAGATGAAAAAAAGCTGAAAACAACTAAATTGTATAAAGATGATATTGACACATTCAGTAAGACTGGAAGGCAATATATTTTAATAGTAAAATGTAAATAGTCTGTTGTGGGAGTGGTAGTGGGGTTGGTTGGGTTCTTTAGTTTATTAGTGTCACAATACTGTGTTTGCAATAATAAACATTTAAAAGATCACATGAAAAATTCTTGTTTTGTGTAAGTCTTGTAATAATAATTACTATTATCAGACTCAAGTGTGATCAATTTTACACATCTTCTCTCTTTAATGCTTACAAATCATCCTACAGAGTGGGTGTTTTCAGCTCTGTTTTACAGAAAATGTTCTAGAAACTGTTCACAGCTGGAAACAGCGTTAGGATTTGAACACAAGTCAGTCTGGTCTCAAAGCCAGGGTGTCAGGTTTTACGATACACTGCGTCTCCTCTCTACGTAGAACCTTACCGTGTATTGATGAAAAGAGAAGCCACATATCATTTCATTCTGTGTCTTTTTTGCCTTATTTTCTCTACCCTGTGATGTGTTTGTAGGCTACAGATTACTTTTAAATGTTCTGGTCTCCTGTTACTTTTTTTATTCTTGGGGCCAAAATGTTAAAGTCCATCCTTAATTTAAGCTGTTGCACCTGGAGTGACGTGATGTTATTATCAGCAATGATATTTGATCTTATACCATAACCTCCCAAACCTTATGTAAATGGTTGAACCCAGCCAAGTCTAGAGCAAATTAAGGCCCAGTAGGAAAAGGGGTATACCGAATCTCAGATAGGCCAGACCAGAGAGGACCCGCATTGATTACTGTCCCTGAGCAATCATTTTGGAGGCAGGGTCACAACATCATGGAACCACATGATCCATGGACTCCTCAGGACTTTGCTGTGATGAAAAGATGTAGAGCTGACAGTCCTGATGATGTTTGCTGGGAGAAAGCCAGGGCTATAAAAGCAACCAGACCTTCCCCCATGCTTTTAATAATATATATATATATATATATATAAATAGTCGGCTCTCTCTTTCTTAGTGCTGGTAGACTGTACTTGGTTCAGAAATCCAGAAGCCACTAAGAACAACAGCAAACCAAAGAGGGTCATTTCATTGGAGAGGAAGAGAAGCTACAAGCTGAATATACATCACAGGTAATGGACCAAATTCATACAAGTTAAGAGAAACAAGAGATGAGCAACTGAGCACATTTATTAGCAGCGTTCCCAGAAGCTGCCATTTGGGCAGAAAATCTGGTGCCAGGCGCTGCACACAGGCAATTGGCTGGGGAAATTTATAGGAAGAGTTTCCTGGAAGACTCACTGAGGGCTGTCATTCACAAGACTCAGAAAGTCTGCACCGCTTGTACTGCTTCAGTGATTTACAAGGCAGGGCTCCCAACTGAGATGCTAATGCTTATCAATTATTTGTGCTGTTAATGCGAGCTCACAAAGGGCCCAAGAACCCGTAAATGCACGGGCAAGTAGTACTGTTATAATGGCATAAAAAGAATATGATGTAAAATTATATGCATGGTATGTCCTCAACTGTAGGAATTACTAGTTTGAATCCACAAAATTGCCATTTTGTGGGTCAAATGGTTGAACGTTGGCAACTTCGTATATTTCAACTTACTACATACATAGAAAAGACTAGGAAGAACTGCACCAAAATATGATGTCAAGTATCGCATTTATGGGCAGAGAAGCAAGTTAACAGAAGTTATCTGTTACAAATCAGGAATTTCAAGTCTTTGGGCTTCTATTTCTTTGTATGTCTTTATATTATAGTTCACTAAATCTTATTTTACAGTAATTATGTTTCTTTTATCTGGAAAAATGAAACAGATTTAAAAGTTGGCAAGCTGAAGAAAATGATGTAAAGAGAGGAAAATTGGCTACTCTGGAATTGCACAAAAAAGGGAGAGTCTCCTTCCGTGGAGGGTGAAGCCCACCCTGCTTGGTGACAAGGAGGAGTCTCCAGCTGTGGCACAAGGTAACAGGATGTCCGTTCCTGGCTCAGGAGTGAGAAAGCCATCAGTCAGGAGCGTGCTAGAGAAGTGTTAGTCAAACTTCAGGACCCCTCAGCCCGTGAGCCTGTGTTCTTGGAGCTCCTGGACTTCATGAATCTCATTCTGAGCAACACAAACAGTTAAGCCTCACATTTTATCCGTTGAAGTGTCTTTCCATTGCAAATTATCACCTGCAAAAAATGAGTTTTGTCTGTAAAGCGGAGAAACGAATTTAGTGTGAGTACAAGGGCAGCGATGAGGTGATTGTTGTCAGTGAAGCATTAGAACATTCATTCATCAGATATTTATTAAGTGCCTACTGTGTGTCAGGCACTACTCTGAGAGCTTGGGAGACATCAGTGAACAAAACAGACAAAAATCTCTACTCTCACGGGGCATGCGGTCTGATGGAGCTACAGGAAACAATAAATGTTATAAGTAAATGAATTGTAGAGAGAGCAGCGTGAAGGTACTGGGGGTGGGGGAGGAATGTTGCAATTTTAAATAGGATTAAGAAACTTAATCACTTAAGCAAACACTTAAGCAAAGACCTGAAGGAGATGAGGGAGTTGTTCCTGCAGATATCTGTAGGAAGAATTCTTCTGGGCAGAGAAAAGAGGCAGAGCCAAGGCCCTGGAGGGAGCATATCTAGAATGGGAGGCTGTGGGCAAGGGGAAAGCATCAAGGGATGAAGCCAGGGAGGTGTGGGGGCTGGAACCTGGGGGCCCTCCCCTCGGCCCCCAGCCCCAGGAAGGACTCAGCAGTTCTGCCTGAGCTAGACCTATCGGCTGCCAAATGTGCTTGTCAGCACATCAAAAAGTAAATGCTCTCCCTTTAGATAGTCACTTGATACCAACTTGATGGTAAACACAGGTTCAAATAAGGGAACCGAAATCATGCGGCAGCCTTCTGCTATAAGGGTGTCAGCCAGATGACCCAGGTTATGCATATACTTTAATATTATCATAGAAATGGAAAGACTATTGAATAATTATCTCAGAGGCTTCTCAGACCTTTTAGAACACTTGTGTGAACCCTCAGGCATACAGGGAGTTTGAAAAATGCTCTTCTAGGGCACATGTTTTTGGAACTGACAGAGAGCTAAATCATAATAGACTCACAGACCACCATAGAGATTTGCTGCCATATGGGAAAACAGACATGTAAGTCCAGGGACTTTGAGGTTCTGCTCTGGAAACTCAAAGCATTGAGGATGCTTCCGTCAACAGAAGGCTGAGACCACAGAGACGTGCAGAGAGTGGACTGGCACCCTGCACTGTGGCTGACTGTGTTTAAACAATGGCCTTCCCTGAAAGGAGTGGTGTCATCTTACAAAACCAGGGAGATGGGTTTGTCAAGAGCCTCTAAACCCCACCTTCCAAGTTTATATACAGAAACACAATGAGAGAGAGAAAAACACCCAGGAAATGTAGAATGGCCCTACAATGGTCATGACTTTGAAAAACCAGCAATGGTGTAAGACATACTCAGTAATCCCTAACAGAAGATTCTAGGGAGAAGAGTCAGGAGTAACACTGAAGGCAGTGTTTCTCAAAGTATGATCCAGGAACCACGTATACCAAAATCACCTTGAGGGAAGAAGTCTTTGCGGAAAAGTAGACTCCTGGCCTCAGCCCAGACCTTCTGAATCTCGGGGAGTGAAACCCAGGAATCTGCATTTTATAATTTACTATAAGAACCTTATTCACAATGAAGTTTTAAAACTACTGTCCTATGACCTCCAATATATGAACACCAAGAACGTAGTCTGGGTAATAAACTAAGAGGATGGGGGAACTCTACCAAGAGATAATGGTCTTGTACGTATCACTGATGCTTAGATGGATGGAACTGAGGATCAAAGCATCAACTTCTTAAAGGAGGTGCTCATAGAAAGGGGTAGAAGGAGAGTGTAGAAGAGAGGGAGACAGGGCATTTCCTGCAGGCACATAGGGATTCCCAGCCGGCAAGCTCTCTGCCCTTGACCTTGAGTTTCTGACATCATCCATCATGCTCTTCTGGGGCCAGGAGGAAGCTAACCATGTGACTGGAGAGGAGGCAGTAATGGGGGTAGTAGTAGTGGTGGTGATGTTTGCTAATAGGAGTGGACCTTAAAAATAAACACGTTGAAGTATGTAGGATACACATAAAACTGAGATTGGAAAGGTCATCACCTTCCTAAGAGGAACTGGAGGAGTAGGACAGGGGAGAGGGATGGAAGTTTACTTTTCACCATAAACCTTTTGGTACCTTCTGAATTTTCTATTATGTGATGTACAACCTATTTAAAAATAGGGACGTTCTCTCTGGAAAAAAAGTAATAAAGTACGCATAATATTTTTTTTCAAAATTATTGTGTTTTCCATTTTGGCTCCCTTTGAATTTCGCTGACCAAGTGCAAAGCCCAGGTTTCTTGACAAGTGAAGGCTCTCACTATGGCCAAGGCAACATGGTGTGCACTCCCTGCTTGAGAGAACTCTCACTCCTATTGGAAATTCACATGGCTGAGGGATGGAATAGAAAAGAGAGCTTTTGGATGCGGATCAAAGAGATAGAAGGACAATGTCAGTGACCTCTGGATCAGGAATGATGCTTCTCTGACACAGTTGGTAACAAAATGGCCAGAGCAGTGAGATGGAAAATTTCAACTGCCCAGGCCGCCTCTACTGGAAGTCACGCCCGTAAAAAAGCTGATCATCTGCAAACCTGCTCTTGCTTGGCTTACCATTTCATTCCTGAGAAGCTGGAAACCTGTCCTGGGCCCAGGAGAACACTGTGCTCCCAACTGCTGGTGACACTGCCAGAATGGGGGATGCTGTTCAGCCTGCCCAGTGCTCTGGTGCTTCTAGAGTTGCACGGATGACACACCACAGGATTTCCTCAACTGCTCCCTGGCGTCCTGCTAGGGTGGCTCTTTTATTTTTTCCATGGTACACACAGTCATTGCATCACAGTCCAAACAGACTGTCCCACGATGCCTCTGTAAACATGAGTCACATGCGAAGTTAAAGGAATCCGTGTTCATCCAGGGACAGCAGAGATCCTAAGGCGCACCATCTCCACGTCAGGGGCGTGGGTGGACAAGGGTTATAGGATTTCCTGCCCAGATGCCTCAGCAAAGCTCGGGGACTCACTTGGTGCAGCAGTCTCCAAGGCCTGCACAGATACTGCTCTCCCTCACCCCTAACTTCCCCTTCCAGGGTGAAGTTCTCCAGCTATCATGTCTCCACTCTTTCCCCACTTCTTCACCTTCGTCAGCTTCTCTCAGTTTGATGCCACCGCTATGCCAGCCTTGGTCATCCCAGCTCAGGCACAGGCACAAACCCCTTTCTTGCTTCCCCTTGAAGAATGAAGGCCACCCATGTTGGCCTCCCGAAACAACTCATTCACCATCTCTGCCTGCTGAAATCCTGTATAAAGTTGATCTCAGCAGCTAACTCTTCCCAGATTATTTCTGCTGGTTATGAACTTTCTAATCCCTGCACCCTAGGATATTTGGTCTGTTCTTTTTTTATGCTTCTCATCACACTTTGCCTTGCACTTAGTTATTAATGTGTGTGCCTGTTTTAGAAGACTCTTGGAAAATCCCCTGAAAGATCTACCTGATGCCACATGAGCTGTGACTATTATTTCTAAGCAAAGAATGTAAAGGGCTATGAGCCAAAGAATTGCTTGCCTTTCTGTAGTGAGCAAGGAGAGTTATGTTACATCTAAAGGTCCTTTGTCAAAAATCCTTTCAGAATTTTTTTTTGCTAGCTTGATAATCAATAGATAGAAAAGATATACACATAGATGTAGAGAAACGTGTCCAACAGTGTCCCAAATAAGATGTAATTAATCTGTGATTGGATATCACCAGGCACTCTCAATTTCTTGCCTATGTGAAATAATTAAAGGAGTTAGGATGTCCACCCTGACATCCACTCCTGAGAGTGACCTAGTTGAGCTGTCAGGTCTACAGGTGAAGGGCACACTCCTTTGTTGTCTACCTGCATTGCTGAGTGAGCTAATTCCAAACCAGCTCTGGGGCCCATGAGCTCCATTGGGCAGATGGACTGGGAATGACAGAGTCAGTAGAATCCCTCAGAGAAATTACCAGGAATTAAGGGGAGGCTGAAACCTTCTTAGTGTCTCATGGTTTTGATTTCATTGCAATCTAGAATCATAGGCAGTGCGGTCTCAACCAAGGAAGCTGCCCCAATTTTGTCAGCCTCTGTGACAATATTTTATCATCACACTATGGGGTAAATATGAATGCACTGAGGGCAACCTTCATATCTCTCTCAATCTTGCGCACTCTGGCAGGGGTGGGGAACCTGTAGCCTTCTGATTTCAAGACTGTTCTTTTTTAAGTACCAAAGGAGGCAAGAATAGCTTCATATTTCTCTGCCGGACCCCTTTTAATAAAAGAATTTGTTCTGTAAAAGGCTGCACTCAAGGACCTAGAAGGCCACATGTAGCCTTAAGGCTGCAGGTTCCCCACCCTCACCACGTTACAGACAATTGAGCAAGTCTGCTACCCCAACTGGGGACTCTCTCACATCTTTTCTTCTTGTGCTGGTAGCCTGGATAGAATCTGGTGCCTACTAAGAGTGTGATGAGTGACTGAATTAGCTGAAATCGGATTACCTCATTGATATGCCCAAGTCGGGCCAAGTCCCTTGACTTACTAAGGCCAGTGTATTATTTTCCATCACACTCGGTTCAGTGATATTAAGAAAATGTACGTAATCCTAGTACGTATTTCAAATGCCAATTCACACGAGGGAACAATTTCCCGACAGTGTTATCTAGATTCTTCTCGAGTTCCCTGGGTTGAGGTCAGTCTTTGTAGTTCATGTTGGGTTCCTGACCCAAACATAGTCTGTGCCAGTTATGGAAAGACAAAAAAAAAGATCAATTTTCCATGGTTTGGATAAAGAGGGGACCGTGGGAACATGTATAGCTCTGTCTCTGGTCCTGGTAAAGTCGTTGAAAACCCAACCCAGCCTGGCTGTCCTGTGTGCCCACACGGAAATGGGGATACGTGATAGTCGAGCAGGAGGAAATGGTGTGAGAGGAAATGGACCCATTCTGCAAAGCCGCTTTGGCACACGAAGCAGAGGGAAGTATTCGTCCTATTCAGGAGGGAAACATCTCTTTAGCTATTTATTAAGAAACGCTGATGTAATCTTGAAAACTGTGCTACGTGAGGAAAAAAATATGGACCCAATCTAATCGAAGAAAAAATTCAAATGCAGATAAAAACTTATGAACAGAAATGAGTCATTATGGCACTGCTGATAACTGTAAAAATATGAAGTAAGCCACTGAATGAATATAAAATAGTAAGTCTTATTACTACATAACTCAAAATTATTTCATGAAGAGATTGTAATGTCATGGGAAAATGCTGGCGATGTATTTTAGATGACGAGTATAAGAAAGACATAAAGCTGTATTCACAGCACAACTATGTAAAGAAAAACAGTTGTGCACATAAAGAAGTCTGAAAGAAAATGCGCTGAAAGGCTTAAAAACTGTTATTTCTAGATAATGTTATGATTAGTGATTTTAATTTTCTTTTTTGTATTTTTCGAAACTTCTGCAACATACAAGTGGTGCTTCAAACATCGGAAAGAAACAGTTAAAAAAAATCTATGTAACCAATAGTAAACATGAAACTTCAACTTTACTCTCCGGAGCAAGTACATAAAATATGTGGGAGAGGCCGGGAGCGGTGGCTCACGCCTGTAATCCTAGAACTCTGGGACGCCGAGGCGGGCGGATCGCTCTAGGTCAGGAGTTGGAAACCAGCCTGAGCAAGAGTGAGACCCCGTCTCTACTAAAAATAGAAAGAAATTAATTGGCCAACTAAAATTATATAAAAAAATTAACCGGGCATGGTGGCACATGCCTGTAGTCCCAGCTACTCAGGAGGCTGAGGCAGAAGGATCGCTTGAGCCCAGGA